>CABFWB010003455.1:42355-62806 GCA_902151455.1 Timema bartmani | reverse complement strand
GTATACGCTCGAGCGAGCTACTTTGTCGTTTTATTGAGTTGTTCCGGGTAAAGTTGATATGAGCTTCGGGCTGGAGCGACAAACTTTTATTGCCTCAAGCACATATTATGTTAACTCTATAAGAAACTGCTATTCCCTCGAGACTTTAAAAAAAGAAGACATGTATAGGAAATACATTTTGATCAGTAGCATTACACGATTGGTCAAACAATGATTTGCTAGTAGTGATTTTATGGTCAGTAGCGACTATCAAAAGTATAATCTGTGCAACATATGAGGGGGGAAAAAACTTGCCAACGTAACTTAAATTCTATTTAAAATAATGCGAGTGCCCTAACTAATGACATATGTTAAGTTAAATATTGATGAACTAACACCAAACACCAATGTTTCAGTAGCCGAAATATCTTCTGCCAAGTTCGTGAGCATTCGGTAGTTAACTATCCAAGGATGTATACCTAAACACTGAAAAATTGTTCCTAGTCCCTTTTGGGTTGTAATTTAGCCCTTAAATGGAGTCAAAGGAGAGGATAGTGAAATGCAGTTTTAAGAACCAGTAGTTCTACTTTCACTAAGCGCCTGTGATATAATTAATAAACAACATAATTAAAATGTGCGTCTAAAAGTGACAACTGGGAACGATATGGACCATAATAAATAAATGGGAGGGTCGGTGCCCCCATTCCCCCATCCGCTATATAGCACTCCCGACTACACCACTGGTGTAGTATATAATCTAAGGTTTAACGTCGTTTCCAAAGTGTAGACCCAACATATATTTTTATTTCCGACCGAGGAGATGTGCTCGTAGCATGTTCTCCAAACACCAGACTATCAAACAAGGCGATTCCATTGATGCTGGGAGCGTGCACGTGTAGAGACAGTTACACGTGTCTCTTTCTTAGGGCCTCTAGCCCCCTATCACCCCTGTGTTCTGCTTCCGCCACACCGTTATCTTTCCCTGCTAGTGCCACCGCCATTTTCCAACATGCTGGCATATCTTATACTTTTACTTAGCTCATTAGCTTTAAACACACCAGCACATATTTAACAAATTGAGTGGATAATTCAATATATCACAACTTCTCGAGTAAACAAGGTGGAGGGGAACGGGGGAGAGAAAAGTAAAGTTAAAAAAAAATACTTAGTTGATTAATAAAGTTAAATAGGCCTTTGAAGTGCTGGGCTTATTTATATTAATAAAATAAGAGTTTGTCTATCATGATTTATATTATCCCTCCTTACTAAATTACTATGAATATATTTAATACTATCATGATTGAGCATTGCGCGATATCAACCGCATGCAGAGGTCTGAAATTTTAAAATTAGTAGCCAATGTGCACGGACCAATTTTTATTACTACTATTACAAAAATCTTTTGTATTTTTGAAAAAAATAGTTGTGATTTATCCAGCTTAGGAGTGCATCACTGGATAATTTCACGTAAAGTTCTAAACCCAATTTTTTATAGTTCTAAAAAAGAGCGTCTAGTGCTAAAAATTATTTAAATAAAAAAAAGGAATAGGATTTAAGTTAATATTTATTGAACTTATTGGGTAACATTTTCTATCTTAAAATTATCTCTTAGTAAGTGGAGCTATTAACATCCATGAATAACATCGCTTTATCTTAACATTTTACCTTAATAACATTTTAAAGTTCTAAAAATTCCATTCTTTTTTGGTCAAATATTTTTTCTATAAAACTGAGGAAAAAAAACACTGGCTTAAAATCGCGTTCCCTACCATTCCACTCTAAACATAATCTTTACTATTTTTAGTAGGCTTAGTTTTAATTTACATTTGTTGGTGACTACTCTAAGCAGAATTTTTTTTAGCTTGTCTTAGATATTTTTAGTCTGTAAAATGTTCCCCAAAATTTGTTCTCAGAAATTCGCCCGCCGCTACCGTTAGTGTCCAAGAGAGACAAAAGGTAAGGGCTATCTTTTTAGTGCTGATAAGGCGTCCATCGGCCCCAGTGCACCTGAAGTCGTATTTCATTTACTTTCGTTCTCTGGCGGCCCTTAACTTCAGATTTCCTCCCCTTAGCTCCTGTGAAAAGTGAAAATACAAACCCTCCCCTCTTCCCCCCACACTCCCTCTTGAGTCCCCATCACTTTCTTCCGTCGTTCCTTATATTTTGACCTCGTTAAGTTGAAACGTGAAGCAAGGAGGTGTAAGGCATATAAATTACAGCTTTGCCTGAAAAGGGTAATTTTTAAACAGAGATCCAATTAATTCTATCTTTAAGCCTGTCGTAAAGGAACATTTTGAAATTTTAGTCAAATTTATACACACTGATAAATTCCTGATTATTCTGTAGATATTTCTCATATATTTATTACCAAGAGCTTATGTAAAATACAATTTAATGGTTTTGTTTTGGGGGTTAAAGAGGGAGTAAATGTTGTCCTATATCTTAGATCTACGAACATTATTTAATTTATTAATTGTTTTAACACTGTTTGTACTCAATGGCTGCCTTGTATCTATGATTAAAATTTCAAGTATGTTCACTAAAGTAATAATTATGATATCAATGCTTCAATTGCGTGCCGAGCAGCCTATTTTACAGATATTCATAGTTTATTTTTTAAACTTTTGTTTTGGTCAGACAAAATCGTCACAATTTATTTTGAATTCAACCAGGCTAGTGTATGCCAACTGTATAGTTACTCTAAGAATTCTTGATTATCCTCAGAGGTGGGCTAAGTGGTGTTGCCATTAGACTTATTACTCTTAGTTGCCTTTGGATGGTAAAAGGGGGAGGGTGGTGTTAAATCCCAACTGGAGGTGGCTGTGGTTTTCCTAACGGTTTATGCGGATGCGTTCACTTTAAATCACCCACCTTATACCTAACTTCAGACTAATTCGTTGATAATGCCTGTGCTGAACATATTAACTAAAACCATTCATTGTTTACTAAACAGAAGTCTTAGAGGTGACATTCTTGCAGTAGACGGGGAGATCAAGGTTCGATCCTTATCGAGTTTTTCCTAAATTGTGTTTCACTCCCTCCCCCCCCCCCGCACATGCGGGTGCACTTCCTCTAAATTCACCCTTTCTTATTCCTAAAACGTTAGGGTAACTAGTACATGCGATATAACCTGAACGGGTAGTAAGACGGGGTGCTAAAAAATCTAACAAAAACTCATCTAAAAGGTTATTTATTAATTTGCTACTGTCCCAAGAGTGCAAGAAAAATGTCAGGTATAAAATGCAGTAGGCCCCTATTAAGTTTGTATATTATATCAATGTGGTATGGATTAATTTAACATCAAGAAAAATAATAATTTTTTCGAAAATAAAACTACTCTTATCCATATGTTAAGTAGAATGATGACAGCAGCGCCCTTAGATATGTCGAAAATGCAAGTTGAGTTACACCTCTAGCGTGCTAGGTTGCGTTGAAAGATCGTTCGGGCGAAGTGAAGCGGGAAGAATAATAATTTAGTGATACGTTCTTGTATTGGTGGGTAGAAGTGGCAATTATGAATAAATGCGAGGTCATCAGTATGTGAAGCTATAATTAAAAAAAACATGTTTAATTAATTCATTTGGAGATCGGAATACGAACTCGCAAAGCACATCTACATCTGCCAAATGAGTTTTATTCATTATCTTCTTTTGTGCAAAAATAAATATTGTCTTGATTGAAATAACGTGAGTTAACTTCTCCATTTTTTCTCTTAAATTAATTATTATTTACACAAATAAAAAAAGTTAAATATATATAAATGCCGATACAGGTGAAGACTCAGATATATTATTATTTCAACAATCAAATCAACTTCCAAACTTAAAATAAAATGTTTTATTTGCGATTTTTCTATTATTAATACAAAACAAAATTGCAAGAGCTAAACTGACTGCCACAGAAGACTTAAATAATACACAAGGGTTTAAGTTAAGTTAAACAATCTGTTTTTTTTAGGAAAATCTTTTATCTTATTAATTTGATATTACTATATAATTTCAACGCTATCTAAAAACGTAATTAATTGTATCACACCAATGTGCGTAGGAAGTATTTTAAATCCCTCTCACATTAATTTTTAATCGAAATAAATGGAAACATTAAACTCATCTCCTGAAACAAGATTTTGCAATCAAGCATAGTGCATAATTTAATTGGAACTAAATTTCAGCTATATTTAAGTTTTCTTTTGTTCAAATCGTCTCGTGACTTCACACCATGACAGCTTTAACATTAAAACTGGTTCTTATGACCATAGATGACTGTTTCTTGTTTCGTTGAATGATTGGTCGATATTGGTAAAATCGTAACCGAAACTGGATAAAGTTGTTTGAATAATGTTGGTTTTCCAGTCTCAAGATCATCAACTAAAGCAACTTGTTATTTCGATTATTTAGAAAAGTTTTTTTCCCCGCCAGATTAAATTGAGTTTCCTGTTCATCTGGCCTCGCTCCAATAGAACTCTTTGGCTTAGGACCTCTTCATTTTAATGTTAGTTTTTACTTTTTTTAATTAATGCGCTCTGTCTTCCTAACATTATCTAACCTAGCTAGGGCTAGGTCTCGGCAAGACTAAATACTTTAAAGTGAGGAGGAGGGGGACCCGAGAAAAGGTATTTTTTGCACCTTTTAAATCAACTTTTTTGGTCAAAATAAATCTAATACGTCTTCAGTACATCCAGATAGTTTAATTTTCTTCATATGGTGACCTAGCATATTTTAAACATTTGTCAAGAAAGTCCTGGAATTTAATAACACCTTTTTGTCTTAATTTAAAAAGTTTTGTGATCTAATGATTCTATGCTCATGACAGATATTCAACAACTGTTGATATCAACATGTGAAGAAAATTAAACTCTCTCTTTCTACTGAAGCAATATTTTATTTATTTTGTCCGAAAAAAGTTTATCTATAAAAACTGCAAAAACACTTTTTTTTCTCGCGTTCCCTACACTCCCACCTTAAGGTCGTAGCGGCCTCCCTGTACCCTACCCCTTTAATTCACTGCCCACCCTTAACAGTGTCTCAACCCTCTTTTAAAAGCTCCCAAAGACAGTTTTTACGAGTATTGGAGGCTGCCGGTCATCAAGTCTGGCTGTCGCGGAGGGGACCATTAGCTGACACACCAGCCAACGACCCCCTTTGCACACACCATAACTCCCCTGGTCGTATCTCATTGGCGGATGGCACTACGCAACATTGAGCGCCAATGAAATGAGTAAATATCACTTCCCCTCTCCTCTTTACTACTTCATCTCTATTAATGTGTTGGTAGATCAAGTGGGTTTACAATCTGTGGCCCGTGATTACTTTACAGGAGGGGGAGAAACAGGGAAATGGTTTTAGTCGGACAAATTTAGCGGACGAGAAAAGTACGAATGATAATAGTACATTACTTATACTGCTTGTTTTTTTAAGGACTTTTAGAAGAAGAAAAAACTGTACTTTATTCGGATGGTAAGTTCATGCTAATTTTGAATTATTAAATTATATTGTTTAGTGGTCAGAGCTTCTGGTTACAGATATAGAGGTTCAGGGTTTAATGTATATAACATCATCTGTTGTGTTTAACCAAAGTAACCATTATTTTCTAGTGGATATCTTTATTTTCTTTCGATCACAGGCTGATAAATTCAATATAAAGAAGTTCGACATTAATAAATATTATTGTATTTTAATCTTTTTTTGTTGACCTTTTGACAGATTTTTGTATTAAGCTTAATTCCGTAGAATCGCATCAAATAACTTTTCATACAAGATAACATATTTATAGACCTACAATTATAATACATCACCGTTCGTTCTGAAAGCTTATGATAGACTGAAAATTTAAAATATGCCTTAACCAAAATTTTAACGTTGAACCTTTGACCTATTGCGTTATATAAAACAATCTGCTGCCTGAATTCATTTTCGGGCACTTTAAAATAATATTTGATTATGTTCTTATAAACGTATATTTTGATTTTATTTTCGTATAATTATAAACTTTAATTATAAATTTGAAGCCATGTTCCATTATGATCGATCACAGAACACTGTAAATTATAATGGCTTAAGCACACGTTGGCCGGGGAGGTTTATAACCTTATAAACCTTTTCAAATAAATATAACCTACCCTCTTTGAAGTCTAAGATGAATTGTATTGAGTCTCCCTTACTACTGTGTATGTAACTTGGAATGTAAAAAACATTGATTTTAATGCGAAAGACTAGAAAAGATTCCCAACTGTAAGAAACAACACTTTTTAAAAAAGTAACTTTCTCAGGTGGCCTCGTGGTACTCTCGCAATAGGCTAGACTGCCACTGACGAAGAGATTGGGGTTCAAATCCCGGTCGTGTGTGTTATAGATTTTTTTTTTCTAAATGGGTGTACAATCTCTCCACGCAAATTCAGGTGTACTTACTACAAATTCAAGCTTCCTCATTTCATAAAACTTAAGCTTAATTAGTGCAGCTTCGTATAACCCGAACGACTAAAGACGCGCTGCCATAAAAAAAAGTATTGGCAGCGTTGTCTTCAAAGTATTTTTCTTTATCTCGCAACCTCTTGGGGATGACATACATGTTTCAAGAGCATATGTCTTTGCGATGCGCACACACGCACGCACGCACCAAGTCCGGGAGCACGTTCGGTTCCAGCCGTAAAAGTTCGCCGCTGTAAAACTGTTTGCTATGACTTCCTTCTCCCCCTACCTCCGCTTCAGCCCACAAACTTACCCACTCGGGGATTTCCCCTTCACCTGAACCCCTCATACCCTCCTCAGCGACCACCACACAAAATCATTAAAGTCGTGCTTTTAGCTTGTCAGTGGATGATCAGCCTTTATTAACTTCTCGCGACTATGTTGGCGGAGAAAGGGGATGGATTTACTGCCCACGTGGTTGGATAGTAGAAAGCGGGAAAAGGGTAGTGAAAACTGTCGGAGATGACGTGATAAATAGGGGTTGTTATTTTTTATAAAGGTCAGGTGCAAAGACATCTGTAGGGGTTCTTACGCTTGGAAATGCCAATTGTACCATTCGCGATACGACATGTACAGGTTGTTCCTAAAAATATCCACATATATTTCTATTATATATGTATGTATATACGTATGTATATATGTTTATATATATTTATATGTATGTTTATATATGTTTATATGTATGTTTATATATATTTATATATATGTTTATATATGTTTATATATGTTTATATATGTTTATATATATTTATATATATGTTTATATATATTTATATATATGTTTATATATATTTATATATATGTTTATATATATTTATATATATATATGTATATATGTTTATATAACATTCCAAACAAGTGATTCCCAATTTCGGGAGCGTAAACTCCCTGTCCTACTTTCCAACTTTTTATCCAGGGGAGGTGTAAGGTAATGATATAAAAAATATATAACAAATTCATATGAAACTAATATTATTAATAAAATTTTAGTAAGTACACTATAATCTTCTTCCTAAATATATATGATTTATCACTTTATACAATACATTATGGTTTAGTTCGTTTTATTATGTGCATTAAAACGTGAAGAATGTGGTGTGAGGGACTTGGGGTGATGTAGGGGTGGGGGACATCAAAAACCGGTCGTTAGCTTATCAAAGCTGTGAGTCCCTGTTCTAAACGTTAAAAACAATGGAAGGGTTTCCTTTGAATATGAGAGAAGTCATTGCATTTTAGGTCAATTTTAATGGTTGCACATGAACATGTTTTATGCTACTGGGGATTAGTCATAACTAATTAAGTATTTAAATCAATCATCGAATTGTAGTTTATCTCATGACCATCCACTTACCAAATATTATTTTGAAAGATTAACCACCCCGAACAACCAATTAATTTTACCTAAGCGTTGCGTCATTCCAATTAGAGCTGTAATTTATGTGTTGACAGCGTATTCCTCTTACTAATTGGTGAAGTGAGTCCCAACTACGGTTTGAGGCGGAAACGGATTCGATGTCAAAATAACAGTTCCGACCTATTCACCAAATTAGGAGCAAATACAAAAATTAAAATCTTATGAAAAGAAAACGCGGTAAAAGATTAGTAGTATATTAATAGACGTCGCTAGCTCTTAATTATTAGGATGGGCAGCGAACCCCTTTCACTTTAAATTATAAAATAAAAATAAATAGTACGGCGCACCGTTTAGGCTTTTATCTATTTTTCTTAATATAGAGACAGTTACCAAAAACGCGTTAGATTTGTAAAATGAAATCATATTCATTGTTGCAGAAACACCCCACCAAAACAGCATAATAATACATTTTTACAGAAACATTGAGAAAAGAGGAACATCTATGTCTATCCACCAAAGAGCTTAACAATCAATTTCATTTGTCAAAGAGACCATAAAAAATATTAATATAAATTGTCTCGAGCTCAAAAACCATTGGTTTTATAAAAATATATTCCAAATTTTAAAAAAAACATTGAAAAAACAACCTTAAGTTGTTTCGCATTTCAAATAGTTGCAGGAATATGATCAAAATTGGAAATTTCTTCTTATGTGAAATACCCTGAAAGTCATTTTAAGGGGAAAACTAGAACTGTCATTTAGTTTTTAATGTAATGCAATATCTGGATACAAGATGTAATCAAAATTGTTAGAGCAGATTTAGAGAAAATTGATTTTCTATATTTTTGTCCTTCAGTAAACTATCCTTAATTTTAGGCTTAGATATTAAATTCCAAAAACCCCTTTGAGGAGCCCTATGAAAACCTTAAATACCAGTTTCAGTTCGATTGGTAGCCTATAATGATTTAGGCTATAGGCCGAGATATATACAGACGACAGTGCGAAAACAACTTTATCAGTGTCAAGGGGTCATGAAACGTCGACATTTATCAAAATCTCGCACTCGATTTTTTTTTTTACGATCACAATACTTATCTCTCCGAGGGGTCAAGATAAAGTAAAAAAACTCTTATCAAATTAATAACATATAAAATAATGAAATAAATGATATAAAAGAGTTAACTTAATCATTTATGCGTTGTTCCAAATGTGTATTTTCAAGTTTCTGAATTTAAAAAAAAATCTCTTTTTTTGAACGGTACTAAGGCTTCGAATATTTTGTGGATTTGTGTTTCCTTGAATGCTTTTCACCTTCGAACAGTATGTGTGCTCTTTATAGTGTTTTAATTGATTGATAGATTTCGACCAAATTGAACTTTTATTACACATCCACCCTACCAAAACAACTCCAGTTACACGTCCACCCTACCAAAACAACTCCAGTTACACTTCCACCCTACCAAAACAACTCCAGTTACACTTCCACCCTACCAAAACAACTCCAGTTACACATCCACCCTACCAAAACAACTCCAAATACACATCCAACCTACCAAAACAACTCCAGTTACACATCCACCCTACCAAAACAATTCCAGTTAGTACAGGGTTGACACCCACTGGAGAAATAAAGGAAAATTCATATGTCTATAAAAAAATAGGAAAAATACAGAGGGTTTTACCCAAAAAATATCTAAATAAATATGCAAGAATAGTTGGAAAATTGTAAATATAACTGCAATAATTAAATAGTGGATTTTTTTGTTGAAGAAAAATTGAACTGAAGAGCTAACTAAACATAATGATTCGAGCACATAGCTTATCCTCCCACCCCTAGACTTTTTCCTTCCTCCCTTCTTCCTTCATGCCCACCCTGAAACATGTTGCATAGCGATTATATTTCCCCATCAAGGTTAAACTAAACGCCAAATACATTACCTATTAAAGTGTATGAAAATAAGTGAACTCTTTCCTTACAAAATATGTAAATATAGGTGATTTTGTACAACAAAAAATAGTGTCAGATCTGCAATATCTTAACCTTTTCCTGGCCCACTTTTCGAGACTAAGGGTGCTCACAAAACTAAACGATTTTAATAGAATTTTGCTATTAAATAGAATAAAAATTAACACTTATCAGGGTTGGCATGTCTTGATTCGGGCAGCTCGGCTTAAAAAGTATATTTCTTGTTTAAAAATATTTAATTCCAGCTTAAACATAGAAAAATGTCGTACAAAGTTGTCCAAAGCACCCGATTTTTTTGTTCGCCTATTTCGATCAAACTTGGTGTACATTTATTTTTGTATCTTAGAAACTATATTTATTTTATTCCTGAGGTTATTTTACCAGGAAAAAACGTTATGGAATGGGTTTGTTAGTGTTTATCTAATTTGTATCTTAAACCAGGAGAAGAGGTTATCAACGTTTTAAAAGATGAGTTAGTAGGCTATGCTTAGTAATCAAAGAAGACACACAGGAGGCAAAAAACAAACATGGATTTTGATTAATTTTTGTTTATCTGTTATCAGTAAAGTCTCGAATAAAGACCTCATCTAACTTTTCTCGGTTGTGTGTTTCAGCGATCTCTAAAGAGGAAAGCGATGATCCCTCCAGCAGAGGCGCCAAGCTACCCTACAACGGATACTCCGACGAGTTCCTGGACCGCCTCGAGCCGAACGGCAACATCCCCAACGACAAGGACCTGCGATATGGTAAGACACACCCGCATGCATCTTAGAGAAGACCCGTTGACTACTTTACCAGTCGTGTGCTACTATTTTGGTCAAAAAGACGGCGTTTTTCTTATTAAGTCGCGCACTGCTGATTCTACCCGGCGAAAACAAAAGACGTGGTATTTCTTACTTAGGGTGATGATGATGATGATGATAATAATAATACTTTGCACCGCCTTTTACTACCCATTCGGGTTATACGCTTAAGTACTAACGGGTTAGGATTTGGGAAGGTTGAATATAGAGGAAGTGAACCCGCATTTGCGTAGAGGGAGAGTAGAAAACTATTTATGAAAAACCACCCCCAGTTCACCCGAGTGAGATTCGAACCTTGATCGCCCTGTCCTTGGCAGTCTGGCTCAACACGAAACTAGCGCGTTAGCTGAATACGCCACCGAGGTGGGTTTTTTTAAGGTGGGATGGAAAGAAATGCGAGCTTAGGTCATTATTTTTGCAGATTGTGAAGCAATGGGTTTGAAACGGGGTCAACTTGGCCCCATAAGGACACATGATTAGCTACGTGACTAAAAAGTAGCAAGCGGATCCGGTCTAAAAATCTTAAATTAATGCTGACTAAATGACTGCCTATATCCACAGAAATTGGCACTATCTTCGTCAACAAACAGCGGTCGCTAGGTTGGTATTGCTCTATTGCAAGCTGACATTTTTTTTCTGTCCGAAATAAAGAACATACTGCTCCAGTTGATACATTTAGGGCCGGTCTTATGACTCCTAGATAAATATTAAGCTGGCCGATAAATATTTATATCTGGTCGATAAGTTAAAAATGGTTCTTATGACTACCAAATAGCATTTATCTGCCATATAAAATGTATTTATCCATCACATTTTTATCGGGAGGTTTAAATACCTGATAACTTTATAAAATGGTTGTTGCCATAGTGACGCGTTGTTTTTCATGAGGTTTCGCCTATCAGAATTTGTTTTTAGGTTAAAATCTTGGTTCACGTGTTTAGTAGTCACAGACCCAGGCTCCTAACTAAATATAAAGCTAGAAGATTTAATTCACACTTTTATAAAAACTGACAAGCTCTTTGTAGAGTTATAGTTATATAAGAACAAATTATTAAAATGTGAGTATAATAAATGAAACTTTGTAAACGTTGTACCCAACTATTGACCAGATTTTTGGCAGACACAGGAATTAGTAGGCCTACTTGCAAGACAAACTAGCTTCTGCGCCCACGTGACGCCATGTGTTTCCTCGCACTCGTTTAGCCGCCATTATTTAACCAATGTTGAGCGTTGTAGCCACTGGCGGACTAGCCATGTATTAGCGGTAGCACAAGGGTTTACGCATGCGCGCACCACAGTACCATCCTTGAATTTTCTGCATAACAATTTATTTATCCTACAGATAGTTATCCGGCAGATAAATTCAGTTCATAATATGCCTAAAATATTAAAGTGGTTGATAACCTTTATCTGTTCACCAACTTTAACCTCCCGATAGTAATATATATGCGGTAGTCATAAGACCGGAACTTAGTTTGCTCTACATAATGATACCAACAGTTAGTACATATTTTTCATGGGCTTAGTAAAATTTTATGAAAAACTTGTTTAAAGAAAAAGAAAATGTGTAAAATCCCGCGATGGTAATGGCAAATATTCAGGAACTGTTAAGATTGCCATGTGTTTTAAATTAAGCTAAATTAATCTAATCGAGCAATATTTTATTTACGAGTATTTTGGCCGAAAACATTTTTCATTTTAAAAATTACTAATAACACTGAGCTACATTCCATCCCACCTTAGGTTTACCAAATAAAAGCTAGCACAAAAAAAAAATATATATATATATATAGTGCCAAGCAGGCACGAGCCTTGGACTGGAGCCTTTGGCATCGGTGAATTGGTGTCAACGGTGTTTTTTTTTATTACATAAAATCACAAGTGAAAGTGAGAGGGGTATCTATTAAAGGTGAAATTGTTAGGATTACGAGTTATGGGCAGTATTTTTGCAGTTTTAATAGCAACAATCTATTTTTGATAAAATAAATAAAATATTTATCCAGTATAAACCTAAAGTTTAACTGTCTTTATTAATATATTAAATATTAATCATATTGAAAATCTGTCATGCGCATACTAGAATTTGATAATCATTTTTTCTCTACATTTAAAAGGGTGCAAGTAACCCGGTTAGGAAAAAAAAAGGTTGACACAAGAGGATAAAGTGATTGGACCATGTGATAAGACAGCCAACCAGTGGACAAACTCTTGGAAACCCCGCTTCGGTGGCCAGATGATCTAAGGCGCTACTCTTACAAGAAACTAGATAGCCGAAGATTAGGAGATCGGGATTTGATCTCGGTCGGATGTACCGAGGGTGGTTTTCTTAAATGGTTTTCCACTATCCCGCCATACAAATGTGGGTGCACTTTCCCTAAATTAAACCTTTCTTATCCCTAACACATTAGTGTATTTAGTATATAGGCGTACAACCCGAACTGGTAGAAAGACACAGTACCACAAAAAAAAAAGCTAACCGACTGAGCTAAGGTGTCAGACTAATTTAACTACTAGCCGTTAATGTTGAAGATAAATTCTCAGTTTTGCCAATCATTAATCTTTCGGCCATGACAAAAATCGAACCTGGAACATTTAGCTCGGTAATCATATGAGCTGCTTACTAAAGATTCTTGATTTTATTCGTTCGCCTTGTCCAATAGAGCCCTCGGTAATTATATGAGCTGCTTACTAAATTATTATTATTAGCACTGCGTCTTACTACCCATTTGGGCTATACGCAAGCTGCTTACTAAAGATTTGTGACTTTATTCGTTCGCCTTATCCAATGGAGCCCGGGGGCTGTGATTTGGGCCCCGTGACGCGGTAAGACAGTGGACGACAGAGGTCGGTTGTAGATCAATACTAGCTAGTATCTAGTAGACAACGCTAGATGCGCACTTGACCAACTATACTCTGCGACACTCTCAAGAGTAAAGTGCAGTTCCTATGTAGGAGATGATATCTTCTCTCCCTCGGCCTAGCTCGCGATTTTTAATACTAGATAGATAGAAAGTGCAAGTGAATGCTGACAACACCTTCAATCAAGGGTTTCGTGACTCTTCGCTTTCGAAGAAAAGCAGAACATGCGAGCGCGCAAGTTAACGGCAATGCTGTTTATTTGATGTATTTAACATGCACTCTTTGAACCGACTGAATATCTCAGCACACGAGAATTTCTGTGAGTTAAAGCGAAAGGGGCATACACTTCTCGTCTGGAAAGGTATTTTCACACACCTTACAAGGTTCTTTTTCATGCCATAATCGACACGGGATCGACAGCTTTACTTCCTATTCGAAGGAAGTTGTGCTACGAATTTGTATCACTCAGGGAAAATCCTTCAACCCCGGCTGGGTGTGAACCCACGAACATTGGGTAGTGAGACGAACACACTTACATTCAACCTGTAACTCCCATATAAGCTTTAATCTAATAGAGAAAGAGCCCATATGTTTAAGATCCAGTCTAATAAAACCTAACTTAGGTAGGTACATCTTGAACTAATGCCACATTCTGTTGAGATTTTCAACTTTCCTCTCTTGAAACAGTAAAATTGAGATCAGTGAAACCATTTAACTATATTTTTAAAAATACAAGAAAATTTTAAATATATATACATATATATGAAAGAAAACAAACTGGTCTCAATATTCGCCATTGTCAGGTAAAGGGCCAGTTTCATATTCAGATTTAGTACGCCTAAAGTGCGAGTCGATACTAAATACAGGATGACACCTACCTAGACCAGAATGGAATGGGCCAGTTTCGCATATGAAACTAGCCCATTCCATTCAATTTCAGGTAGGTGACGTCTTGTATTTAGTATAGCGCCGCACTTGAGGCGTACTAAATCTGACTATGAAACTGGCCCAAAGACTGCGGAAAACTGCACTTGGGGGCGTTCAAATATTACTTAAGCACAATTTTGGCACTTTTAACCCCTCCCTACCCTTTGTAAGCAAAAATAAGCAAATGCCTCACCCTCCCCCCCTCTTGCTTACGTAAGATTTAGATTTATAGACTGGTTATTCCTGTGAACAAAAAAAAATATTTTTTTTATACAATTTAGTGAATAAGTAAATATATTTATAAAAAAAAACCTAAACTCCATTTAATCCGATGACCAAGGTCCTTGAATCCACGTCTCAACACTTAAGCATTGTTCTGATCCCCCCTACCCTCTTGTCAGTAAAAATAAGCAAAACTCAAACTCCCTCCCCCCCTAAGGTGCTTACATAATACTTGAGCGCCTCATTAGATAAATTTTACGGTTTAAGTGTAATCGTGGGTGAGATGGGCTTTTAAGTTAATATTTTTATTCTACCACAAACTCTACTTAGGCTCCAATGAAATGAAATACTATTACTACGAATTTTATGGAAATAGTTTGTCATAGAAAAAGTAAAGGTTTAATTTTGTTGTAATAAATCACTAAAGGGTATTGCGTGGGGTTACACTCAAATGTGGGAATACTTCCTCTAAATTTTACCTTATCATCCCTACTCAATTAGTGTATTTAAATTTATTCAGCCCACATGGGTAGTGAGACGTGAATCATTCAAAATAATTCAATAAAGTAAAGTAGTGCTTGAATCTAACAATGACGTCAGAACGTATTTATAAAGAAAAGTTCATAGAACAGGTTTTTTTCACGCGATTTTATTTTTACTTAAAACGCCAAAGTTTATATAAATTCGTTTCTGTATTCTTGTTGGCGTTTACAATTCAATAGAAAACTTCTCATTTAAATTTTTTTCTTTTTAAATAAAATATTGTATTTTCTAAAATGTTCAAGTGTGCCTTACTCTCTCCGAACCCGCACTAATCTATTAAATTTGGTCCTCGTTTCAGACCCCTGTTTCGCCGTGCTGTTTTTTAGCTAGGTTTCCAAACTTTGTTAATTTTCCTTCTCGTCCCGATGTAATCGTGTGAAAACGCGAGCTAAATACCCTCGGCCGTATGTTGTGTTAGGTTTAAAGGGTATTTATTTGTTTGAACATCATGGATGCTGTTGCCAAGTGTGCTGTGGTCAGCTCAAATGAGTAAGCGGAAAGTTGATTTTGCAAGGGTTGTTATTCCCTTTTAATGCCAGATAAAGTTACAACATTGATGTCCTTTCATATTAATGGATATTAACAATCTATCACTTTTTTAATTGAAATCGATCCTAATAAGATTAGTGTTTTACTCGAAAAATTTAATCGGTTTGTCTAATTTATTAAATGCATTTTTTTTAAACCATCGCGTTGTTTGGTTTTTATTTCTATTTTCAAATTTAGACTAAAAATATTATAGCCCAAAAATAACATATTATTAGGCATATTTGCGCTCAAGATTACTAACTTAGGTTTTTAGTTGCATTTGTAAAATTGTATTGAATTCATCTTTATGTTTTAATGAGTTTCATGAGGATGTTTTTATGTCCACTGCATCTTACTACCCGTATGGGGTATCCGCATATTGGTATGGTAGGGATGAGTAAGGTAGAGTTTGGAGTAAGTATACTTGCATTTGTATAGAGGGAGAGTTAAAAAACCATTTAAGCGTCGACTGGGAAGTGAGTGGGGACATTTCCCTTGGTTGGTATTCGAACTCTGACTTCACTCTGGTAAATGTGAATTGACTGACTGATTTCTATTAAATATCTCTAATATAATGACAAAACTATTGTTCCTTTAAAAATTACGTTTAACCCCTGACTGGTATCTATTTCCACCGTTTTGGCCCATATCAATTTTAATTAGATAATTTGTTGATAGTGACAATTATAGCAACATACATTAAAATTATCTCGGCTGACGTTTTAAAAATGCATATGGCTACAAAATAACGGATTAAATCAGTCTATTCGCTTATCAATTCTTTATTATCATATCAGATTTTTGCGGTTAACATTGATAAGATTTCAACTAAAGGTGTGCAAGTACTCAACAATTTGAGTAAGTTTAGTTTTAATGGTTGCTCGAACTCGTCTCGGAAGATTTGGACAAAACTAGGAATTTTTGAAAAAAAATTTCTACAAAAATTCTGAGTTCAATTAATTTTACTAATCTTAAGATATGACTTCAAAGCAATTAATAGACCCTCATTATTTCCTTTTGTTAAATTTTTTTTAAATGTGCCCAATTATATTAAATATATCTAAAAATTTGTATCAGTGTGATTACTAATTATAATATATATTTTTTAATGTAATTCTAAAAAACTATGTTTGTACTTATTATTTATAATGGATCTATTACAGACATTTTACCTTTAAATATTTCTAGTACAAATATGGCTTTACATTACTCGAACTCGATGTTTTCATTCAAACTCTATTAGAACTAGATTTGAAGGGAAAAATTCCTACTCAAACACCCCTAATTTTAACTGTATTATTTAATCAAAAGTGATATTTGCTTATTACATGATTTTACGAGTATGAACATTGTTTTAGTAACTGTCAAATAAGTGCCTTCCTACAGAAATTTTAGCTGTAAATTGATTCCTTTTCCCACCTAACCCACCCTAACGCGCAAATTTTTAATCTGACTTTCATAGACCTGTACAAATTTGCACTTTACTGTACGGTCTAGTTTTGGAAATGTATATATTTTTTTCTTTATGAAGCGCCTTACTAAGTGATCAGAACTATTGTATAATTGGATGTAAGAAAGTATTGCTTTGTATCTTAGAAGTGTTTTTGCCGTGACCTTGCGCCCTTAAGCAGACTGTATCCCAGTGGGTGGCTGGGTGGAGTCCACGTGTTGAAATACTACCTGTGGGCTCTGAAGATGGGCGCGTAGGGGGCGTTGTTTATAGATTAATGTGCGTGCCTCGCGTGTCGCCGCTAAATTATCCACCGGTCATTAATGTTAACACTCACTTTAATTGCTTCTCAGGCGTGCGGGGGAAAGGAGGAGATGGAATAGAGTATCTAGTTTCCACGCCACCAAAGGTGGTTTATTTATTATTTATTGTGTTTTCCCTGAACAATGACCTGCTGTTTGTCTCGGTCAGAAGAGGGGGTTTGGCATTTGGCTGGTTCTCCCCCTCTCCCCCACCTTCGTGATTCGCTCTAGCGCGAGCTCTGGTCATCACCAACTTTCATGATTATTGAAGGAATAGAATAAATTTTAAGAAATTATAGCAACATTTTGCCTGGAAGGAGGATATAAAACAGATGCATCCATTATTTATAAAGCGGTACGTATCGACCAAAAGGGGTGCGTGTTCAATTAAAAAAGAGGTACCTAGTTGGAAAAAAGGGGTACATATTAACAATAAGGGGAACAAAATTGAGCAAAAGGGGTGCGTATACGAGGATACAGAGTAGAGCAAAGGGGGTGAGGAGGGTCAATAAAATAATTTCACACCTCCGCTTGACATAAAGCTGGACAAAAGGAAATAAAATAAATTTAAGGTGCGGCAGAAGAGAGCTCAAGTATTTTTACTATTTTTATAGAATATATATATTTTGGCCAAAATATATAAAATATTTCTCCAGTAGCAACAGAGAATTTAGTTTACTGAACATACCAATATCAATAGATCTTGAATATCTGTCAAGGGTGTCCTGGAATGTTGTCAAAACTTTTTAAATAAAGTGAAAAAGTTTTGACAAAATTCCAGGACATTCTTGACAGATATTCAAGCTCTGTTGATATTGGCATGTGCAGAAAACTAAACTCTGTGTTGCTACTGGAGAAATATTTTTATCTATTTTGGCCAAACAAATTTAATGCTATAAAAACTGTAAAATTACTCGCGCTCACTTCTGCCGCACGTTAAAGTCTTAGCCACCCCCCACCCCCCTCTGAGGACCTGTAGAGTCCAAGACTCAATTCTGGATTCAGCCCATGCACCATTCCCCTAAAACTGTGAATATCCTGGTACAATTCTATCCGTGTGCACCGTATGAGATTTTCCATACAGTGACTTTAGAAGAACTGGCCTTCACAAAGATTCACCCAATCCGCTCGCTGGGCTTTTATAAAGTGAAAACAAAGTCTTGGCTCAATTATTTTAGAGGATAGATCGTACCGGTCTGAGTTTAGTGGATCCTTTCCTTGAGAGCCGTGTGGTTAACGATTAACCTCGACATGAGAAGGCCACTCGCGGTTTAGCAGTCGCGAGTTATGAATGTGTGAGAGGCTCTTCGATCATTCCCGAGTAGTGGAGGTGAAATTATCACTCCAACTAGGTTTTTATCAAAAAGGCAATAGTAATTCATATGTTAAGGGGCCCCCCCTCGGTAAGCACTAATTTGCCGTGCAGACTTTCAGATCTAGCGCGATAATTAATTTTACGATGCGTTATCTGAACTTATGGCTCACGCCAAAATAAAGTCGAAACATTCCAACAGGGCTATATTTCCTTAAAAATCCAATGGTTTGAGTTTTATTAATAGAAAAAAAATAGTGAAAATAAGACATTAACTCATTTTCACAGACTTTTTAAGCAGTTTTTCAGAGCTATGAAACAAGACTTGATGGAAAAGGGCTCTAGATTTAGCCTTCTTCTAACAAATAGAGTAATATTTAGATGAGCTCGCAACAGAAAATTTTAAGATATTTGAGAACCAGCAGCGAACTTTCCTCTTTACCATGAGATAAGTTTCCTAGTTTTCTTTCCCCTCTTTCTCATTGACATGACATAGAGTGGTTGTGGGTGAAAGGGAGTAAGTTTAGAGAGTATAGAAAATAATTCCAGAAAGACGCACACCGTTGAATTTTAAGCCGTGTGGCCTGACAGCGTTTGATACTTTATCACTGACCCAGGCGGCCACCTTAACAGAGCTCCAATATATGACAGTTTAATCTAGCCCGAACTAACAACTAACACAAAAGTATCAAGAACAATTAAGACGCATAATGAGCCGGCCAGGATCCAAACTAAGGATTTGCGGTGTTATTACGCCAGGCGTGGTTAAAATATGTTTGCCGAGAGAATGAAAAAAATATACAATAGGGAAATCATAGTCCCTCCCCTCGCAGTGCACTCGACCTTAACTTGAACCAAGTCTTATCGCAACCATACTCTACATCAACCTTGCTTGCAGTAGCAGCAGCTTTCAGGTTTGCCACACACCGGCAACACACAGGAAGTTTTTTTGTGTCTGGGAAGTTGGCAAAATATAGTAAAATTACTGGAGTATTTGTTAATTTGGGACATTTAACTGAAAGCTTACAATAGTTTGTCTTTGGATGGACGAAAAAGGGAAGTGAAGAATAATCGGCGCTGATTCAAACTTTTCTTATTACTCCTTAAATAAGGGCTATGAAGTGACATAAGATGTATTCCGCATCAATCTTAAATCCTCCTGTTTTAAACATACGTTATACATGACTTCACACTAGTCGGTTTGATGAAATGTTATAACGTTTTTCTTCAATCTTAGCTGCCTGTAAAAATGGGAATTGCTTCTGGGAAACCTGAAAAACACAGGAAATTGTTAGTAAGACAATAGTGGCAACCTTGAGCTTTATTTGAGCTTGATAGAGTATATTTTTAGTTGTTTCCACATGTCTACCGAAGTCCCCCTTTTTTCCACGATTTTTTTCGTTAGTTTTGGCGCTTTAGAATGCCTGAGTTACTAGATCTGAGGCCGCCTTTTAAAGCTTAGCTTATATTATTAATAATTTTTTTAATAAATGCTTTTTTTTCTTATTTTGCTGTGTTTTATTTGTTTTTTCTCTTTGTGGTGAGAGGGTACGTTTTTAACTAGTAACAGATAGCATGTGCTTAAGTACTAACAGTTGTTTCTATTGTTCTTAGCTAGACATTAATCTGCACCCTTCACTTTATCAACCCCTCTGTTCCCAATATCCATTTCGTGTAAACAAACATTTGAACAAGCAGTGCTAAGCACTCCCCTTAAAATATTGCCTATAAATAAAAAA
>CABFWB010003455.1:26534-42345 GCA_902151455.1 Timema bartmani | reverse complement strand
GATTACTTGTTATTCGTCAACACTTTGCTGTAAAAGGGCTCTAAGGGTCAACTAAAAATAGAGGGGAAGGGACAATTTTATTATTGTGGTTTGTAGAAGAGGGCAGATATTTCACAAAACAATATTGTATGAAGTTAGTGTCTGAATGTTAGGTATTTTAGTCATGTTCTACCACTCCTTTTCCAGGGGAGAATGGGAAAGCTCATTTAACCACCCTAGTCAATAATATCTTTATATCCCCCCCCCCCTCGTACCGCTTAGAAGATGGAGTAGTCACATATGGGCTAAAGTCTAGTCTCGGGAGTCGACCCATCTTCTAGCACACGAGGAATTTAAAAGATGTTTTTAATGTACACAAAATTAAGGATGGCGTGTTGGCGTATAATTTTATACATAATTATAAACATTGTACGTAAACAAATTTGTGACAGTTTTTATAGACACCCAAACTACCTAGAGGGGAAAAAAATCACCGTGGGTAAATAAAATACTATAAATATTCTTCTTTAAAAATTTAAATTGTATCCTTGAAAAACCTAGAAAGTAAAAAAAAAAATCTTTATCCTTAGTGAAATTGTCACGTAAAGCCGGGTCCAGACTAGAAAAGAATACTGTTCGCGGACGCTTTGGACGGTTTTCTGAACATTTCTCGGTAGCAAAATTCGTTCATTGTTTTGTTTGGCCCCGAACCGCCAGTAGTAGGTTTTTCCCCGTCACATCGACGGATGTTCGTGTTAGTGACAGGAGTAGTTTGGACGCCTCGGTGAACTTTTCCCCAAACATCCAGTCATTGGTGGGACAGCAGCCGTATTTTGTTTGTTTTTTAAGTACATACCCGCCTCGGTGGCGTAGTTAGCTGACGCGCTAGTTTCGTGTTGAGTTAGAATGCCGATGACGGGGAGATTGAGGTTCAACTCTTGCTTGGGTTAACGGGGCAAGGGGGCGGTCCTAAATGGTTTTCCACTCCACCTCCACGCAATTGTGGGCTCACTTCCTCTATGTTCAACCCTCCCAATTCCTAACCCATTAGCGTAATTATTACTTAAGCGTACAACCCGAGTGTATAGTAAGACACGATGCTAAATATTTAAGTGCAAATATCTTTTAGCGAGTGTGTTTCTCTGTGTTTGTGTGGTATGTGTGTTGAAAAATAATTATCCCCTTTATTTTAGCGGATTGTAGAAAAATGGAGTGGTCCGAAGATCATATCAGATGAGTGCATTCGCATTTCACTGAGCGACTGGAATCTCGAATCTTCCAATAAGTTCTACCCACTATACACATCCATACTTTGGTAGAATCTTGTCATCCAACATAGGTGGAGCTTTGGCCTTAATCTTCTTTGGTAATAATGGATAAATAATATATGTAGGCGCCGCTATTTACACGCGAGTACTCATCGCATCACTGATATTAAGGGAGGAAAAAATACATTTATGAGGCTACCAGCTATGGGAATACGTTTTTAACATGTTTGGAAACATGTTATGTTCAAGTCTATAAACTCTGGCCACAGCTAACAGAACAACAAACACGTTTTTTGGAAATGTTCGCGAACATGTTCTATTCGGTGCTCTGTTCTAATCTGGACCCGGCTCAAGCTAAGCATGAAAAATAACATGTAAGTGTTGATAAGGCAAGCTCCGCGTGATTTCATTTTAGATCATTTGACAGAAATCACATGTCCTCCACACCCGCATCGGTAGTCGCACTGTCTACGGCGTCAGATTAGCAATATAATGGGTTGCTGTTGAAAGGGAGTAAGAGGTTGGAATCTCAGCTGGATGCATTAGGGGGTTAGTGGAAGGGATTAATTATCTCTTAAGTTTTCTCATCCCCTATTCACACTAATTCTGCTGCAATTCCTCTACGTTGCTCTTCCAACTCTCACCCCTTAAGATGAGTATTTAATAATCATAGTGTTAAATGTTACTATCATCAACAGCTTTGCATGTTTTATTGTTCATTTTGTACCGCGCCGTATTTCCCGTCCAGGATATTCGCATATTTACAACAAGGGCTGAGGATGGTATAATTTAGATTAAATATACCCGTATTCACGTGTAGGGAGAATGGAAAACCGTCAAGTTGAAATGTATCTTTAGTACACCCAACGTGGATTCAAACCCAGACCTCACAGACACGGTCATACCAGACTAGACGTTGTGGGATGGAAGGAAACGTGAGTCTAAAGGCAGTAATTTTTGCAGTTTTATAGTAAAAATTTTTTACACAAATAAAATAGCGCTTTAGTGGATACGTTTAGTTTGATTTTCTACACAAAGTAGCTAGGTGACCTGGTGGTCTAGGGGTACGGTGTCAAACTTCTGTGCTGCGGGTCCGGGGTTCAATCCTCGTTCCCAGCACAGATTTATCTGATTACCAAACCCTTCTTTCACCTCTGACAAGACTTGTGTTAATCACAACTTGTGAATGTGTGGAATGCCAGGCCTCCACCGTGGTTCGGATCCCACGTTAAACTGTAGGTCCTCCATTTCATCTCACAATCACCCTACCACTACACATTAGCGTAAGTGCGTATAACCCGAACGGGTTGTAAGACGTGGTGCTAGTAATAATAATCTACACAAAGTAAAAATCAACAGCTCTTGAATATTTACCAAGGAAGTACTATAATTTGATTTTTTTTAAAGTGACACCTTAGCTCAGTTGGTAGCATGTATGCCTACTTAGCCAAAGGTCCCGGGCTCGATTCCTGAACTGTCTGAAAACTGTTACATCGGTGAAATGTGTTTTTTCCCTTTCACAGTGATGAATTAACAGCCAGGAGCTGGGTGTTGTCTACTCTAGATTTAAGTTAGGCTATAAATTGTGTGCTAATACATTCAGTCCGTTTAGCAAGTTTGCTTTATATATTACAAATAATAATACTAATAAATTTTTCATTTAAAAAGTTTATCATCAAATGGCAATATGTCCATTGCTCATAACAGATATTCAAGAGTGTTGAAATTACTATGTGTAGAATATTAAATCAAGCCTATCTACTAAAGCACTGTTTTATTTATTTTGGCCCAAAAATATTTGCTAAAAAAACTACATAAATACTGGTCTTAGCTCACACTCCCTTTCATTCACCCTTAAGACACGCACCAATAGCGATGTCGCCCGAAGACGCATCGTATGAAAAGAAGGCCCCATGCCGTAAGACTTCCTTGTGGGGTCTGAGCGTCGGACCGAAGCCTCACGTGCAATTTATGAGGTAGGGGGTGTTAGATTTCACCACACCCTTTAATCTCTTTGCAGCACCCTGGGAAATGTCTAGACTTGTGCGGTATAGCAAAACTCCCCTTGGAGGAGTCTCTTGTTTTCTCTGCGTTGTCGCAGAGGTCTAGTTGGCCGACGGCGTCTCTTTGCGTTGCGTGCAGACACATGAAGGATGACTTGCGGACAATATGTATGCTAATGGCGTCCTCTCCAAATCCCCCATTAACCCCCTACTTTCCTCTTACATCTGTAACAGATGGTCGACAATGCCCTTTGTGCAGCGGTAAATTAAATTAATAATGTGCGCAAGTACTCCTTTGTTGTGTGGTTTGATTTATTTATTTGCTTCTCTTTTTTTTTCTACCGGCGAATGGGGAGAAATAATTATATTTTTCATTTGTGTGTATCAACCAACTTGGCGTTCATCGTGTTTGTGGGGTTATGATTTGTTCATAAATGATCCACCTTTTGTCCCCGTTGTCGTTAAAAATAAACATTATAAATGTGTGTTGTAGGACAACTCATTTAATTTCTACCATTGCAGTCTTCACTCTTTTTTCGAGCGTTTATTAGTTCTTCTGAATAACGTAAGCTTCTTTGGAATTTTCTCACTTATTTGCTGTTTTTGTGTGGGGATCATATTTTGTGAAGTGCTATACTTTTACATTTCATGTTGATAAATGATGCACACTGTCGCAAAATATTTACCGGTACATTTTTATATTTCTATGACGTCAACCTGCATCTAGCAATACAAACTGGCAGGCCGTTAATCTCATTTTTCTAGACTGGAGCCGCTACCTTTTCAATCAAATAACTCCTTCACTGTCCTAATGAGGCTAAGTTGACCACATTCCGGACCCACTGCTTCACAGAAAATTTGGAAGCGTCGCTGACTGAACCATGGGCCTCTGGATATGAAGCTAGGAACTTCTGCATCTTTATTTCTGTAATTTGTAAATTGTATACTGTATTATAAAATGGAATTGTGCTTGCGAATACAAGTCACCATTTTCACTGTTGTCACTGGACAACCAGAAACACAGCTCACACTTTTCACTTCTGCTGTAGCACAGAGAGGAAAACAGTTTAATCTTTACGTTAGAATTTAAGTTTCAACTTCGAAAGTGTTTTGTTTTTTCCTATTCGGTTGTAAAAAGGTGGTTAATTCAAAAACCAAACCGTGTTTTTTAATCTTTACCAAACATTAATAAAAAAATAATGATGAAAAATCAAACTAAACCATATATATTGTCGGTTAATGTAGCCTATAATTGATTCTCCATTTACTTAATACTTAGCACCGCGTCTCACTACCCGTTCGGAAACGCCGGCAGATTACGTCTCAACCATGCTTGCTTGTCTAAGGGTTCGGGCAGACTGACAAGCGTGCAAGCGCGTGATTAGCAGATTGGCTCAGTGAACTGAGGATGGTTTTTGATAAGTGATTTATTGTTGTGGTTTTCTCATCCTCTATCCACGCTAATGGTGATTCTTATTTTGTAAAGGCCTTCTTTGATTATAATATTGAANCACACACACACACACACACACATATATATATATATATATATATATATATATATATATATATATATATATTGATATTGATATTGAAACTTCTCTTCAAGAAACTTCCCATTAACTTTCATTAAACCTTATCCTTAACTTTCCGTGCGGCTTCATTTGTTAGTTCGCTGGAATTTTGCTTGAACTTATTATTTAATGGTGAATGTAACTTGACACATATTAGAAACCAGAGATTTATTTTTATTCATTGTATTTATTTTAATGGAAATGTTTTAACACTGACTTGTCCGAAAGTGAATAACAGTACATCGTGAATTAGAGCACAGTTGTGCAAAAAGTGAAAGCTAGCGGATCGTAGATCTGAACTGACTGAACTGACAGAACTGAGTTAGCTAACTTGGTTGAACTGTTCTGTTGAACTCATGGGAACTAGAGAGGAAGACCGCGTGACCTGCCCTCTAGCGCCACACCCGGCGGGCTCACAATTCAAAAGCGCGGGTGATACGTAGTGTGACGTCACACTACAATATATACATAGTTTATGATCTTACATATTAAATAAGGCAGTTAGTAGCAAGTGTGTTAAACCTATTGATAATTTATAAAAAAAAAAGTCAAATATCATGTCAAATTGAGAAGTTTTCCTAGCACTCAATGGACCAACATACAATAATATTGCCTAGCGCCTGTAAACTAGACTGTACCGGCTCGAGTGGACGCGTTTGAAAAATAGAACCAGTTCTATCTTTCAAGTGTGCGCGCGCTCGGTCGCTCGCTTGCTCCCTACAGTACGGCCCACCTCTCGTTACAACCAATGTGTTCTGTTTTAATTTTTAGTCGCTCGCTCGCTCAGTCTGGCCGTACCTTAACAAGGAAATTATTCAATCTTTTGTCGTTCTCTTAAAGCAGGTGTTCTCAAACTTTTTGTACCCAAGCCTTACTTGAACATTAAAAGTAATTGCTAAGCATAATTTTCTTGAGGAAAAAATACCCAACGCTTTTACGTTAAAATTAAAACACAAATAAAAAGAACAATATTTTCATTGATCTACAATAATAGTCTGGTTAGTTGGCTTGCCCGGGTAAAATGTTTATAGCTTAGTGATAGTACGTAAAATAACTTCAAAGTTAGTGCCTTTTAAGTCTCTAACGCTGCCCGTGGCTTTTTTTTTTCTGTATCGGCTTTTAATTAATTTAAAAAAATTAATTAAAATTTTGGCCTAGAGGTGCACATGTTCATGCAAAGGGGCTAATAATTTTTAAATTTCAAACCTCTCCTTGTGGTAAATATCGCGCAATGCTCATGACAGACAAACTCGTCGTTTTATTAACATTTCTTTGCTTCAGACTTGACGTCTCGCCATAAACTCCCTCTAAGCCTCACAGTTTGAGAAACCCTTTAATGTGATTGTTATGATAATGATTAAGGGTTTTAATATTTTATGTGTTATTGTTTAGTTATAAATTAATAATAATTCAAGTATGAACGTAATTCGGTAAACTTCACGCAACGTCGCAACTGATTTATTATTATTCGTTCCGACTCGTTTCTATTAACAAATTGGGGAAAGTTTAAAATCTCCTAGCAACTGAATGAACCAACATTGTCTATTGTCAGTTCTGTTGAGTGTCATTGTTTGTATATTTGGGTTATATCTAGTTAGATATGATTAAAATTAATTGTATTTTATTTTATTTAAATGCTAAGAGTTTACAGGTTTGCCTGTTTGTAATTTTTTAAGTATGCATTTATATTTGGTTTATTAATTATTTAATGTAATTATTTGATTAGCTGAACATTTTAAGGGAATTAAGACCCAGGATGAAATTCGTGGCTTGCAAAAAGATAAGATATTTAGTGATTTGTTTATTTTAAAGTGAAAATAAATTAAAGGCAAACTGACACCAAGAAGAATCCGTTTAAGTTTCAAACCATTGAACCAATCAAACCATGTAAAACTGATTCTGAAGAGTTTCCACATATTTTCACACTTTCCACAGAAATATTAAAAAACCCATCGACAATTAATGGCATTTTACCTTATTTTTTACGCTTTTTAGAACAAATGGTTCTTTTAACTAATTTTTCTGATTAGGTTGTGATGCGTTTTCTCTACATCCATTCAAATTGAGAAAATAAAATTTTCTGAACTCACATCTTACCCTCGAATTATTACTCTAATAATAATTAATTGCTACGAAAAAAATAAGACCTCCATTATAAATTTAACTTACGCGTCCATATCTCTATGATGACGGTGGGAAATTGCTGAACTTATTAAAGTTGTGCGTACACTTATTTTATGAACTTAAATTATTAATTTCATTCAGTAAAACAATTTTTTCATTTTTCAATTCACACTAAAACAATCTTTTACAAATCAATTAAAACATATTTGAACTTTAATTAATTAACACAAACAACTGTTTTATCTTAGTTGCCAAGGTAACATCGATGGTAACTTTAAGAGTGTGTTATTGGTGTATTTAATTGTAATTTGCACTGTTTGTACCATTTCACTGTTAGTTTATTTTTATTGTCAAAGGATATTTCACTGTTTTTGTTTGTGAAATTGTCATCAACTCTTTATATAAATTGACCATGTCAAGCTATTTTGCAATATAAACATACCAACCAACGTTCATACACTTAAGTCAAAACTTATTAAAGTAACTCTAGCTTCCCAGTAGCATTCATTCCGCACTGTACTTGAGTGATCCGGCTTCATATCTCAGCGTCTAAGAATGAATTCCTATTTCACCCGGAAGTCCAGAGGCGCAAGACATTCTTCTGACATTACTGAGTTAGGTGAAGAATTATTTGGCCTCCTACGAATAAATAAAAAAATCTAGTTAGACCTGCGAGATACCTAGTCAGTTAGATAAATAGCATAATAGTTTCATAAGGAGGGGTTTCACAATTTTATGACTTATGAGATATGCAGACAGTAGCTCAAAACTGAAATTGACGAATTACGCCACATGATATAGCCTAATATTGTGTGTGTGCATGGTAGATAGCTTAGAGATTACATTTAAAGCATTTCAAGCTCTAGAGTTATCCTTGCGTGCGGCAATCATCGTCCAGCAAAATATCTTTGAGCTTAACGTATTTCGTCTACAAGCAAAAGATCCCCCCTCCCTTACTCAGTCTTAAACCATAAACCTCATTAGTTCTCCTCTGCGGACACGCACTTCATGTTAGCGTAGTCGGTGACTGCCGTTGAACACAAACCTCAAGAAAGGAGGGGAACCCAACAGCATGTCCGGCAAACAAACATTCCCCCCACTCCCCTTCTCACTCCCACACGTAAAACTGCTAAGGTAAATTAATTAAGACTCCACCTTCTGGAGAACCTCAACGCACACACAAACTCGCGTTTCAAAAACCGCAAGGGGCTTGCAAAATTACCGCCGAGCTAAGAGGTGCAGTTTCCGTAGAACTTGGAAAAGGGCATGAAGAAAGGGGGGAGGAGGGGATGGAGCGGTGCTTCGGTCGGGTGCTTCATCAAGTCCTGGGGTCCCCAACCTATGATATGATGGGGAAAGGGTAGGTCTCCTGAGACTTCTCTCTACCTATAAGCCCCTCGATGTGCTAGCAGCCAGCAGGGTTGCTTGCAGTGGTTTGCACGCCTGACTCTTGCCCGAGAAGTTAGTCACTGTTGAGGCTATACGGATATATAATTAATCTAATGGGGCAGGGATGAAGGAAGCTTTTAAGAGTTAGTATACCCGTATTTGCTTTGAAGGCGAGTGGGAAACTATTTAGGAAGAAAACCCTCAGTAGACCCCACCGGGATTTGAACCCCGATCTCCCCGTCATTGAGCCACTCTGACATGAGAGTGATGCCTTGGCTTGGACCATTAGGCCACTGAAGCGGGTAACTCTTGTGTTACATGTAATAATTTTAGCTCAACCCTAACCCCGAAACTATTATTAATGATGTGTTTGTATTTCTCACCAACGCCTTAGGCAAGTAACTTATTGGCGTATTTAACCATTCTTAACACCTACAATCCAAAAATGATATTAAAACATTTTACATTATTTTTAACTAAGGCGTCACGCTCATAATAGACTTGACAACCAATGACAGGGAGATCTGGGTTTGAATCCCGGTCGTGTGTACTGAGGGGGGTTTTTACTAAATGGTTTTCCAGTTTTCTCTCTCCACATAAATGGGGTATACTTACTCTAAATTCAACCTTCCTAATCCCCACTACATTAGCATGAATAGTACATTTGCGTACAACCTGAACAGGTAGTTGCCCGCAGTGCAAAAAAAAAATTCAAGAGAAATTCATTGTAAAAATTTAAATGGTACAACACAACCTTGCATACTTTCGCAAACTGTCCATTGAAAGAGGAACAACTAAAGTAATCAATAAATTACCCTTAATTTTAGGGCCATAATCAAAATCATCTTTTGTCCTTAGGTTATGACTAATATTTAAATATCAAGTTTGAGCGAAAGCCATCAGTTTCTGTTGTAGCCCTGGCTACAGACGGACATATTGAATTGTTAGACCTACTCTTTTGAGTTCGGGTGCACACAAAACGTCAAGCAAGATCCATCATAATATTACGAATGAAAATTTTCACGATTTCAATACTTTTTTTATATGTGAAAGTAAAATTCCTTGCCATCTCATGATGGAGAACACAACTACAATCCACCGTAGATAAAACTCCGCCCTGAAATAAAAATAGGCATCCTCTTTCCAGGCAAATTCCTCAACCATGCTACTTCATTATGGGTAAGGGGGCTGCCTAGTTAGCTGAGATGGTGCCACTCAGATTTTACGTTATGGTTTAGTGTGTATAAAAACCTTTAACAGTTCACGAGTTTGGTGTTTAATAGAATTAAAACAAAACTATTTTCTAAAAGTTGAAATTCCCCACTCTTAAAAATAAAAAATGTTTGTTGATCTTTTAGACCTAAATACACGGGAAACAAAATCTTACTTCACTGGATAAAATCTCTGAGGAAACTGCATGGTTACTATTGGGAAACAACGTTTTAATTCTCTCGTTTTCGTGTGATCAATCTCCTCTCGAATATAAGAGAAGTTTCGCAACGCTGGTTAGTCGAGGTTTCCAGTAGCTCCTCCTTACCCCAGCACACCACGTTCAGACATAATTGAATATGAGCAGATTTGGCAACCGTTAACTGAGAGAGAAATAAGATAAAGCTTTTCTCCACAAGACCTACAGTTACCTCAGCAATGATATTGGGTGTAGTATAGGAGCATAGAATGGATGAATCGAATTATATAATTTAACAGGAGGTCGCAGCACACGTTTTATTTGCATTTGTATTTTCTTCCTCGCCTGTTTGTTCTCAAACTGATGGACAGCTCCGCCCAGTAACGCTATTAAACTTACTTGGTTTTAGGCGTCAGTAAATTTCTGCTCGGTGACTCTTTGAGCTTTAGGGATAGTTTTAGATCGCCTGCTGGCACACAACCATACTCGATCTCGTGTATGTCCTCCCATCCATGAACTCTGTGGTGGGTCGAGATAGCAGACGCTGCGTCTATCCCTCTCCCTAGTTTAGGTATCATTCCGCACTTAAGAAGAATTGTCGCCTCGTCCATGTGTGATTTAGGCTCGTAAGGGGAAGGGGAAAGCGAGCGTGGCCCTATATTGGCTGCAGGCCAGGCCGGTGATTGGCAATAAGTCACCGCGGGAGTCGTGAGGGTGGATCTACCTGCCCACCATGCCCACCCTACCCACCCGCCAGAAGGCAATCGCGTCTTTATGAGTGTCAAGACGTTTGGGGGGCGACCTGCCGTGGTAGAGAGTGCGTTCAATCCGATGTCCGAGTGTTTATATGCCCACTACAGTGTTCTTAGAACTTTTAACCTCAAAGAAAAGAATTATTGTGAAATATAATAAGCTTCGCCAGCATTTGTCTTAAAGGAAAATATACTAGGTGCATCTATTTATGTGGGAAGTAACTGGGGTGTGAATAATATACCTAAAAAAACACAGTTATTATTAACATATGTCCTATGTTTGATGGTTCTCAAGATAAGACCTTCAAAGTTTCTACTGGAATTGTTAATAGCCATACTTGATACACCCCTGTTGCACTTCTTATAGGTGACGTATCACTGCTGATACACAGACAGGGCTGCAGCTACACTAACAGGGGTGAATCAAAAAGGTATATTAACAATTCCAGCTGGACCTTGGAAGGCCTTATCTCGGGAACCATCCAACATAGGACATATGTTCATAAGAACTTTTTGTGTTGTGTTGAGGTCTACTATCGGTTTACTTTCACACACAAATTGTCACACCCTGTATATAACTTACATTATATAATCAGCTCTAAGGGAATTACGGACGGGTTTTATGGAGAAAAGCTTAACCTTCGCGCTCTTTTTCTGTTAACGGTTGCCAAATCTCCTTGCTCTCAGATATGTCTGAAGGTGGTGTGCTGGGGTAAAAAAAGGAGCTACTGGCAACCTCGACCAAACAGCGTCGCAAAATTTGCCTTATATTTAAGGGAAGATTGGCCAACGAAAACCAGAAAATGACAATGCTGTTTCCAAATAGTAGCCATGCAGTTCCCTCAAAGATCATATTCAATGTTAGTCGAAATGTGAAAAATAACTATCATTGCAATCGGTTGGTACGAACCAAGTCCTCCTTGGTCAGCGTTTCACAGAATTGTTTGTTTGACTGGACTGGACTGGTTCCGAGTCCACTAAAATCAGGCAATTCCGGACACCAATAAATTTTATGAGAGCCCCCTTAAGAATTTCACCCGTAATATCCACCATACCGGGGCTTTCCAACCTCTCTCCAAGAAAATTCCAATGCATTTAATTAAAATCTCCATTCGATTCAATAGTTTAACTATGGTGGCAATACTGAATATTTTTTTAAACTAAAATATCTAACGTGCACTTTATAAATTAATTGTTTGAATCATTACACTATAAATTAATTGTTTGAATAATTACACTATAAATTAATTGTTTGAATCATAACACAACTTATTTATTTCTAAAACATACATGCATGCCTAGTTTAGTATCCCGCTTGTTAACTAATAAAAAAAGGAAATCCTAATTTCACCATTAATTACTTTTTCGACTGTGCCGGAAATCGATTTTGGACCCCTTAACGCAACAGGCTATTGACTGAGCTTTTATGTCTGTCGGACCACTGAATTAATTTTGCTTTCTGTCTTATTGCTCGTCAGTGCTCTCCGCATCTTTATCTTCACTAATGGGGTATGAACGAGGAATAAAATTTAAATGTATTCGTATTTGCAGCGAGGGTGAGAAAAAAAATCTAAGGACAAGATTTCTCGGTAAACGCGGATAGGATTTAAACCCTGAATTTCTTCAGTCACTTGAAAACTAGGCCAGGCGAGCTTAATATATATTAGTCTGCGTTCCCATCAATGTGGTTTCCTGAATAATTAAGTACAGTTGGTTCCCAAACTGTGGGTCGCACGTCGATTTTTTATGTGTCGTGAAATTTTTCGAAATGTAAACATTTTGTAACTATTTGAAAATGAAAAATCATGAAAAAATTGGGAAAATACCCCTTTTCCCGTGTCCATTAAAGCTAGGTGTGTCGTGAAAGCTTGTCACTATAAAAATTTGTTCTCGGTTCTCAAAGCTTTGGGAAGCACTGCATTTATTTTCTTAAACTTTGTTTCTAAAGTTATTTTTATCTTAGCTGTAAGTTACACATTTTTTAGGAACATACTGTAGACCCCCATTTGATTCAATTTACAGAGAAGAGAGCTCATGTAAAAGTAATAGGGGAGGGGAAGGAGGAAGAAAGGACGGACAGACGCATTTTCCACTTGCTCATGCGTAAAAATATCTGTTAGGATGGCCAATTGAGTAATTGTCCCAGTCATTGCCACCAATTTGAAGGACTATTTTTAGAAATCTTCTCTGGCTCCCTAGTGCCCCTATTCACTTGGCGATCATGACCCGACGCGCTTTCGAGAGGTCGCTGTGAACGTCCAGTCTAAAGTTTTAATACCGTCTGATTGGAACAAATTGCTCTCTCCTTTTTATTGTTCTACGGTGAAGGGGGGAGGGTTGGAGTTATCATTATGTTCAATCGTGGCCTTGAAACACGCGAGAATGAGACTCGTCCAAGTCAAATTATTTGTCTCGAAGAAACTCGGTTATGAACAACCCGATTTGGTGGCCGCACGGTCTAAGGCATCACTATCGCAACGCACTGGATTCACGATGACGGGAAGATCAGTGTTCGAATCCCAGTCGGGTGTACATAGTGTTTTTTTTTCTTAAGTTGTTTTACACTCTCCTTCCACACAAATGCGGATACACGTCCTCAAAATTTAACCTTCCTCTTCTTAATACATTAGCGTAATTAGTACATAGGCGCACAACCTGAACGGTTAATAAGGTGTGGTGCTAAAAAAAGTTTTGAACTCCTTTCTCGAAGTATTTTATAGCTTAACACTTTTTCTCCCGACACCTTAGCTCAGCCGGTAGCGTGTCTCTCTACTGAGCCAAGGATCCCGGGTTCGATAACTGACAAGGCCGAAATTTTCATCATTTGTGAAATGTGGGTTTACCCTTTAAAAGTGGTGAATTAACGACCGGGGACGGGATGTTGTATCTGTTTTAGATTTAAGTTAGTTTATAAGTCGTGTGCTGATAAATCAGACGGTTCAGAAAGTGCACGTTAAATACCTCAAATAAATTTAAATTAAATACTATTTCTTTTTAATGTTTTTATATAGAGAAAGTGTTGTAATCGTGAACATTTTCTGTCTCAATATTCTGATGATCTTGACGTTTTACGTGACCCTACCCAAAAAGAGTGGGTCTAACAATTTTGTGTTCCTGGGGCTCCAGCCGAAATGGTTTCATGGATTTCATTCAAATTTTATAGTTAATAATTGTTGAATTTCTATACCTCGGTGGTTTTTTTAATTATGATTCAAGCCCTTATTCTAAGGGTAGCTTACTGATAGATTTTTTGTAAACTTGAATTATTATTTCTAAAATGGTCTAACGGTTTTGCTTAAAACAAATATTTGGGGAGTATCTAACATAACAAATAACACTGTATACTTGTTTATTGAGGTAAAATTCTTTTTATAGACACTGATGACAATTTTTTGAAAATTTGTAATTAAAAAAATGCTATAGCAGTTTTGTAGGCATTCATATCTGAATAGTGTTGCATATGAGTAATACGTGCTTTTTCTGAGTAAAACTTATTAGTAGTAGTTTACTGATGACTTTTTTTTTAATTGGGTCATAACTGTGGTGTGCGTACTCCTAGGGATACACGATGCACCATTGAGATTTATTAGTCATAAAATGTGTTTTGATATTAGTTAGCATTAAAAACAAATTATTGCAGAATTTGACATGTTATTTTTACACGGCTTTATTTCTCTCTGTCGCGGCTTTGTTTAGCCTACTACAAAGGATCTATTAAGATTTGTAACGTCCGTTTATACCTTAAAAAATGTTTGTTTGTTTCTTCTTTTTTNTTTTTAATTACTGAAAAGGGTTTATTTGTTAGGCCATGGTCCCCAATGATGGATGGTACGGAACTGGCCAAGAATAGAAAACCCTGATCTAAGAGGCAAGTTTTTTTTTCGAGGAAATGTACTCGCATTATTGAAGAACTCATAAAAAAAACAGCATATTAAATCTAGAGTTGAAAACCCCCTTATTTCAACTAATTTTCAAAATAATAATATTGAATGGAGAAGAATTCATTATAGTTCTGAATAGTTTCAATCATGTCATATATTTACACTCAAGCCTGATCTAAGCGACGCCCTTGTGCCGAAGAAGTTTATCTTCTAAGGGGAGAATCTTAACCTATCCCTCCCGGCGGGCTTGAAAAGGGTGAGGGAATGTTAAGAGAGAATGGAAGGGGTAGAAAGTGAGCTAAAGGACCTAAGGGCAGATGGGGATCATGGATTACTGAAACCCCCGTTCTCCTCATCATACACCCTTAGAGAAAGCGCTGCCTGCGCTTTGTGCAATTAGCGTGGACAAGCACTACCAGTAGGGTCATTTTCCCCTACCTTTTCATCTAGTCGAGGACTAACTTTCTTTCTTACTCTGTTAATTGTAACGTATTTTCGGGTGAAGGGCTAGGATAAATTTGGTGTTAGCTTTCATAACATAATAAAATTAAGTTATACTCCATTCACGGTAGGAATTAATCTCTGAAAGGTCTTTTTTCTTATCCAAAATCCTACTATATAATAGCTTTCTGGTAGGGAAAAAGGCCTTTCAGAAAACAATTCCTACGGTGAACAGACTTTATCTTAAAACCGCTGTCGGGTATCGTGGGGACAACTGTTCGATCCCAGACTCTACCAAACATCTACTAAGGGAACTCCAGCCAAGATGCGAACATAAATATTATTCCTGAGTTGATTTGCAAACGTTTGGTCCGTATTTTGACAGCTGTGCAAAACACACTATGTACTTGGTTAATGAATACATTAAAGTAGATCTTGTATATATTACATTGGTCGGACAGTCGCGTCATCACCCCGCTGTATTCACCGTCACAAATAACTTGTCGCCAACAAACATTAAAAGGGGGATCCCCTTCCCACAAGAAGTCTACTTTCGAGAAAAGATTCTTTGGTGTGTGTGTGGAGGGGGTTGGGGGGCACGGCGTGTGACCCGCTCTCGCGTCGTGTTGCTATGGAGACGGCCATAGGGGAAGTTGGAAGGGGATTGTTATTTAGTGACGCGTGAGCAAGCAGTCTCACTGATCGATGTGTTGTCTCCCTTCCCTCTCTAGGGAACCCACTCTACCCTGTTTTTGTCCGAAAAGATCACCCCCCAACCCCTCAGACCACCCCAATGACACTCCCGTCTAATGCGATTCTGCTGCCGCCGTCGTGCGAGGAGGGGTTACTAGTTAGTGAGCGAAGAAAGGGAGAACTCGACCGGATAAAAACTGGAGCCACGGGGAACGGATGAATGTTCCGTGAAGTGAAGGTCGCGAGGTGCGTCCACTTGTTCTCAAGTCCTCGCTTGTTGGGGACAGGAACATCCACCC
>CABFWB010003455.1:10116-26375 GCA_902151455.1 Timema bartmani | reverse complement strand
CCCCCACCCCCCGGCCATTGAGTTTCTGGGGGCAAAAAACAACAAAAGAAAACCTTGATTAATGAATGAACCCCACTTGAAAGCAAAACCTCTCTTAAAGGTAAGCGTCCACTGGCCCGCATCGGATGGACCGCACGCATCGGATTTATTTAGTGTACTGCGTGTGTCCACTGCATTCGGATTTCCGAAGGAGGCTTTTCGCGACATATATCCTTCAGTTCTATTGTGTCGCCTTTTGTGTCCTATCCCTGGCACGGGTGTCACGAGCATACCGATATTAGATGACATTTTTTAGCACCGCGTCATACTACCTCTTAAGGTTATAAGCATGTACTAATTACACTAATGAGCTAGGGATGAGAAAGGTCTGTTTTAGACGAACTGTGGCCGCATTTGCGTGGGGGGGGGATTGGAAACCCATTTTGGAAAACTACCCTTATTATACCCGATCAGGATTTAAACCCTGATCTCCTTGTCATCAGCAGTATAGTCTAACACGAGTGACGCCTTAGACCATGCGGCTACCAAAGCTCGTTGGCCAACGTTTTAAATGAAGACGAAAAAGTTGTCATTAAATTCCAGGACACCCTCAACATATTCAAGAAACGTTGAGGTCATCATAGAAAGAAAATTAAAACTATATCTTTACTGAAGCAATATTTGATTAATTTTGACCAAAAAAAGTTTTTATATAAAAATTGCAGAAACACTTCCTTTTCTCGCAGCCCCTGCATCCCCCACCTTGTTAATACAAGGGGTGCAAAATCAGGGAAGGTACGAGTTGTTCAGAGTCGAGTACGCCTCCAGGTGTCAATATACCACAACTTGTTTAAGAAGCTTGTAACCCACTTCAGGGGTTGAATGGTCTAAGGCGTCACTCTCGTATTAGATTGGCCTGCTGAAGACAGGGAGATCGAGTTTCGAATTCCAGTCAGGTCTACTGAGGGTGGTTTTCCCTAAATTGTTTCCCACTCCCCTTCCACAAAAACGCGCGTTGATTAGGCCCTACCTCTAAAATGTTTCGCTTCCTCATCTCTACCACATTTGAGTAATTATCGTATATGCGTATATCCTGAACAGGTAGTAAGACGAGGAGATAAAATAAAAAGCTTTTAAAACCAATAAATGCGGGGAAAGTTGTCCCCGGTAGCCCGGGTGAAAGGGAGAGGGGGGAGTGACCTACACAACGGGCAGTCTAGTAGCGCAAGGTTGCGACAAGTGGGTGAAGGTCGTTCTAGTATTACACCTCGTACCTCAGTCCCCTTACGTCTGGCGTGTGTGTCATTGGCCTTGCAGTTGTCGAGGACAAACGAAAACAATCGTTGGCATTGAGCCATTCTCTGGGGCCGAAAGACGGAAATTGTCGACTGTCGAGTCAAGACGCTGATTCGTTTTAGGGTTTGTGATTCAAAGAATACTCCTTTTTTGATTGTCGGCTCGTCATGTTGTTCTGACATTGGAACTTGAGAGTTCAAAACCAGTAATCTATTTTAAGGGTGGTTTTCTGTGTTCTTCAATTGAAAACACGAAATTGGGCTAACTTTAATAGTTTGTTCGTTTTAAAATAATGATTTTAAAATTGTGTTTTTTTAAATAAGGTAAAACAGTTTCACTGGTTCGAGTTCCACTCTTTTCTAAAGTATAATGCAGAAAACCGCGCCATGATGTGATGCCTCGTTCAAGATGTATAGCCCACCAAAGACAGGTGCTATCCGTAGGGTGAGACTGACTGCTCAGGTGGTCGTTGGAGTTTTCCGCCTCGTTGTTACTTTTTTCCTTATGTAGTGTGAGGCTCATAGCATTTATTTAGAGGCATTTACTTTTTTTTCATGTGCAACTTAAAACTATAACCTAAAATGCACCCCCTGCTGTGTGTTTCCAACATAGACGAAGAAAAATGGCTGTGTGTATGTTAAGAGAAAGAGAGTGATACACATAACATTAGTTTGAACTCCGAATATATACAAGCTTGGTGTTCCGAAGAAAACAAAATGCTGAAATAATTAGTGCTCCGAAGCAAACAACATGCTTAGCTGATTTGATTTCCGGAAGGAAAACAATAATAAGTAACCCTCAAAGAATGTGCCCTTAAAATAGTTTGTGTATCGTTATTATTGTGTGTTCTGTCTTACGACAGACGTAGACAGCCAATGCGCTCTGTACTCTGCCTCCTCCTTCAGCTCCCAGAATTTTATTCGTTCCTTCAAGTCAACCAATATTTGAATCCTCCTTATTCCTAAGCTTCTCTTTACCTCAACCTTTCTTTCTATGACGTCGTTCAGAAGACAGTTTCTTCTAAGGATGTGTCTGATCCTATTTGCTTTGTACCGAAGAATCACATCCAAAATTGTTTTTTTCACACCCACTCTTCTTAGGACTTCTTCAATTGTCACCCTATCTGTCCACCTGATCTTCTAAAGTCTTCTCCAGCACCACATTTCAAAGCTCTCCAAGTATTTCTTTTCTGTCTTCTTAAGAGTTCAAGTTTCTACTCCATGCAGTGCGATGCTCCAAATGTAGCATTTCATCAGTTTCTTCCTCAGTTCCAAACCCGGCTGGTCAGCACCAACCTATTCTTGTTGAAAGCTTCCCTGGCCATGGTAATAATCCTCGACTAATTTCTTTAGTGCAGTAGACATCCTTTGTCAGCAGACTTCCCAGGTACTTGAACTGCTCTATGTTTTACAACTTCTGGTTTTCAATTTTGATTTTCAACAGCTCTTCATTTTTTGAAATCACAATCCCTTTTCACTTATCTTTCACACCCACTCTTCTTAGGACTTCTTCAATTGTCACCCTATCTGTCCACCTGATCTTCTAAAGTCTTCTCCAGCACCACATTTCAAAGCTCTCCAAGTATTTCTTTTCTGTCTTCTTAAGAGTTCAAGTTTCTACTCCATGCAGTGCGATGCTCCAAATGTAGCATTTCATCAGTTTCTTCCTCAGTTCCAAACCCGGCTGGTCAGCACCAACCTATTCTTGTTGAAAGCTTCCCTGGCCATGGTAATAATCCTCGACTAATTTCTTTAGTGCAGTAGACATCCTTTGTCAGCAGACTTCCCAGGTACTTGAACTGCTCTATGTTTTACAACTTCTGGTTTTCAATTTTGATTTTCAACAGCTCTTCATTTTTTGAAATCACAATCCCTTTTCACTTATCCATGCCATATCTTCTACCGATCTCCACCAGTTGGTCCATCATTTCCTGCAACTATTCTTTACTTTTGGCCAGCAATGCTAGATCATCTGTGTATTTTATTGTGTTGATGACGCGTCCTTCTATCCTGAAATTTCCATCTCCCTGACCAGCCAATCTCCATAAAAGTTGAATAAATTGGGTGACAAACAACATCCCTGCCTCAATCCTCTTCCCTTCTCTACGCTATTGCATCTCCATCATTTCACCTCACCTTCTCTCATACTGTTAAAAAAAAATGTTTCCTTTGTAGCTACCGGTGAAAGAGGTAAAGCAGGGACAGCCACCCGAAGGACAGTGAGATTCGTGAAAATGACCTTCGAACACCGATTGTCATACATTTCCTTACAAATCCCTCCTAATCCGCACAGACCTCGCATCCCCTTTGTTCTTCTCATCAAGTAGTCCAATTGGAACTGTCGAGAGGAAGAGGGGAGGAATTATCGTGTCGTATGATCATGCAGGAAGCTTTCTTTCGTCTTGTATTACATTTTAAACACATACTTTAGCTTACTACACCCGGGATCGTTTGAATATCCCAAAGTTAGGTTTTTTTCTGGCCCTGCGTCTTACTACCCTTTTGGGTCATACGCCTATGTACTAATTACTCTAATGGTTTAAGGATGAGTGCGGTTGAATATAAGAGGAGGTGTACTCGCATTTTTGTAGAGGGAGAGTGGAAAACAGTTTTGGAAAAACTACCCTCATTACTCCTGAACCTCGATCTCCTCGTCATCAAAATCAAGTCTATTGCGAGAGTGACGCCTTTTATCTTTCGGTTACCAAAGGGGGTCCAAAGGTTAAACCAAAAAACCCTTTTGGAGGACTTTAATTTTAGTAATGTATTTACTAGATTTATAAAATGATTATAAACAGGAATTTATTATATAAACGCAATTTTTATGCATTCATTTCTTATTTAAGTTTTTGGTTTGATTGGTACCACCTCTTTATTAAAGCTGTTCTGTTTTCACCGCATTTCAGTTCCCGTTCGGGTTATATACATACAGTAATCACGTTAATGGAATAGGGATGAGGAGGGTAGAACCTTAGAGGAAATGTATGGGCATTTGCATGTAGGGAGAGTGGGAAAATATTTAGGAATAGCCACCCTTAGAACACCTGACCGGGATTTGAACTCCATTCTCCCCGTCGCCGGCAATCGGATCTAACACGAGAGTGGTGCGTTAGATCATTTGACTACGGATGTTAATTCTTAAGTAATTTGAAACAATATTGTTAAAGGGTGCAGCTTCTCACCTTACTGCCCGTCCGGTAGATATGCATATCTACACTAATGGAGTAGGGATGAGGAATTTATACTTTAAGAGGAAGTACATCCTCAACTGCGTTTAGAGTGTGTGAATGTAATCTTGGGGGACTAGGGGGCTAAACATTTTGACATACTCGGTCGGTATTCGAACCCGGACCTTACCGTCACAGGTAAACTAAACAAAACCAGCCTGATGTCTTGTTCAGCGTGTCCAGCGGTGCGGGTGATAAACGTCACCTACCGTGTTCCTAACCAAAACTCCCTCAATAGATATATTTATCTTAATATTCTCTGTCACCGCGGTCGTTAAAATTGCTAAACCTTTGATCAGGATACATACCCGCTTCGGGGGTCGCAAGGTCTAAGGTGCTCCTCTAGCAATAGACTAGACCGCCGATGATTGGGAAATCGTGTTTCGATCCCGGTCGAGTGTGCTGAGAGTGGATTTTCCTAAATGGTTGCCCATTCTCTCTCCACGCAAATGGAGGTACACTTCCTCTAAATTCAACATTATTCACCCCTAACCCATTAGCGTAATTAGTCAATCAGCGTATAACTCGAATAGGTAGTAAGACGCTGTGTTAAAAAATAAAATTGAATACATCGTAGAAAGAGCTGGCCTATATTATGTCATTTTAGGCTATAACTTTTAAACTTTAATATAAACTGAGTGTACAAGAAAAGCTATTAAAACTTTACGAGTAACAACTTAAAAATACAATCATTGAAAGTTTGTAAGTGATCATATTGTGTGTGTACAATTTTTTAAGCAGGCTTAAGAGTCGTCGTGCATTTGTTCAACGCTAATCCGTGTAAATTCGCCCTCCCCCCTATCCCGCGTTACTTAACATCTACATAGTGCGTCAATAAATTATCCCCTTCCCCTCCCTGCCTGTGCTCCCGACCTTAGTAAGAGACTTAAGACGGGTAGTGTTTGAATCCCCTTTAACATTGCAAGCAATATTACACCCACGAGAGCAAAACCAAAGAATTGTTTTGTTTTTTTATCCGTCCTTTTAGCTTTTCCTCCTCGCATACAGATGTGAATGAGGGGTGCCTCCAGTATGTTGGAATGGAATGGAGTGGGTGGGAGGGGGGGTGTTTAGGGGAAGTGACGTATATTGGCAGAGGGTTGGAAGAGCTTGGTAATGTCCCATGTTTCTCTATCCCCCTCTCTTCCCCCCATTTTCTCCCTTTCCTACTAGCAAAGCCAAACCGTTATGGGTATTTAGTAACGCAGTAAGCAAACCTATACTCGCTTCACAATATCGTCGTTACACTGCCGACCGCTCGACACAAACATGAACTAGATTGTTTAGATTCGAGGGGGATAAACACGTATCCATACTAAATAGTGTTCATTCATTTCCTTCCCCCGTTTCGGAATCTATTTATGAACGCTAAAGCTAAATTCTGACTGCTAAGAGCTGAGGGGGATTATATGTCTGTCGTTGAGGAAATGTGCCAATTCTTTTTGTCGGCGACGAAAGTTTGGGTTCAGTTCGAGTTGATAATTTTCTTGTAAACAAAATTAAAATAATTATGTTGTAAAGTAAGTGAGATATTAATGGAATAATTTTTTATCACCGCGTCTTACTACCCATTCGGGCTATACGCATGTATGCTAATCACTCTAATGTGCTAGGTATGAGGAAGGTTGAATTTAGAGGAAGTGTGCCCTTATTTTCGTGGAGGTAGAGTGTAAAACCATTTAGGTATAAACACCCTTCATTACACGCGCCTGGTATTTTAACTCGGATCTCCCAGTCATCGGCAGTCCAGTCTATTGTGAGTGTGATGGCCTATACCATGCGGTCACCGAAGCGGGTAAGATGGAATGTTAATCCTGTTTGTAGTTTGTCATCAGAACAAGTGGGAAATATCTTAAAACAACGTTATAAAGCAATTCAAAGACATCGTATATAAAACTTTGTTTGATGTAAACTTTTTTCTCTCTTCGGCAGAATCGTTAAATTTTTTTAATGTATTGTTAAAAAAAGTTTTGAAAACTCGTTTAGTTTTATGCATTTATATACAATCCCACGTTTTATTGTTGGTTTGAAGCTCAAAATAAAGTCTCGGGATTTAAATCCCAACCTCTTCTTCCAGACACTAGTCTATAGCGACCAAATTCGATACTAAATCGCCAGGATAGGCTAGCACTCAAATAATTGTAGAAAATCCACAAATTTAGTGTCGTGGATTTTTGTTTGGTTTTTAAATATTTTTTCCAATACTGGTATTTTTTATGTTTGGGTTTGGATTCAATCACTAGTTGAACTCATTGGACAGGTTTTTTCTTCCACTATCTAGTTTCTCATCTTCATTTCTGGGTGATTTTTAAAATTTACCCTCTTCATCCCGTCCCCTTTTAAGTCGCTGAAGGTCACTTGTGGCATTAAAACGTGCGTATCAACTGAATTGAGTTTGCATGCGTATTTAGAGACAGACTATGCAATATAGTATGTGTATACTATAATTTAATATAGAAGCAGAAAAATGATACCTCGCTTGTCTTTTCACCAGGTGTTAACTAAATTTTTGACCTCACCGGAGATCTAACTTGAAGGCTACTAGAGGTTTGGACATTGTTTGAAGAACAGTGCCCCAACGATTTTGCTCACTACCTAGACCTGAGCCGTTAATATATTTTTTTATTTCTAAGCGCAACTTTGATAAAAAGTGACATTAAATTCTTGGCGGCTGTTATCTAGGCTAGCATTACGAGCGCTGTAGCCTACCTACAGTACTATTCACCGCAGCCATGAAAACTAGACTGCCACTCAAACGCTGGTGCTAGGCGGGGCAGCTTAGATGCGTCTCGTTAGGCGTCAGTTCTTGGATTAACGACTCAAGACGGAAGAATCGCGGAATTGTCTTAACTGTGGACGTCCTTGAGTCCTTGAAAAAAATATAATTATGGATACGACTAAAGTCCTTAAACGAGACTAACTTGGTTACACTAACCTATAAGCCTGAGGTTTGCGCTTTCAACAATGTATTTTTTTACATCTTCTTTTAAGGCAGCTGTTAGTGCATTTCCTTAAAATTCAACTTCATTCCCTCATCCGCGCCAGTGGTCACAGTCTTAAGGAGTCAGTCTTGTAATAGACTGAATTACCGGTCACGGGAATTTAAGGGTTCGAACTTCGGTCTGGTGCAAACGGGAGGGACCTTCCTTCATATGTGATTTATCTCCTTGGTTATACTTTCCACGATAGTGCTGGAACATTTCCTTTAAATTAACCTTCTATCTCTACCCATTAGAGTAAGCCATTAATAACCATGATGTTAAACATAATCCAAACTAAATAACCTACCTCTGTTCCTTTAAATTAAATAGGTTCCTTGATACCCGTATTGGCAGGCACGTAGACAAAGGTCTCGGTATCGTTATTTCTGGTTTATCGGGTGTATTGAGGCTATGTTCCCCAAATGTTTTACCACTCTCCATTTATGCAAACGTATACACACTTCCTTTAAATTCTACCTTCATCCATACCCCATCGGTGTGTAAATCTGCGGATGGCTCGGACATAAGAAAGAAGCTGTGTTCAAAAAAAATCCTGGAAGCCACTCCTGGTGTAAATAACTTTGAGATCTTAAATCTTAGAACACACCAAACGCCGCGCCGTTGCCTCAAGACACTTCCCTCTTCGCAAACTTGGAAACTACTTCAAATCCTTTCGTGCACCCACGCAATAGTAAAGGCAGGAGTATTTAACATTAATTATCTTTAAACCACGGTCCATATTTTAATCCTCTTAAAGGCTTGAGAGCCGCAATTACACTCATAAGTTAAAGATCTACACTTTGTATGTTTCTATATTTTGCTGGAAGTCCAAGTTGATTTATGTTAGTTAAATTAACGTGTTTAAACTTTCAAAATGGGACTAAACACATTCAAAAGTTGAGTTCCGCACCGCAGCCACACGCTCTTAACGGTCCATAAAACTTCCCTACCTCCATTTTCTACTAATTTGCTACACATTACTAATAACCATGATTTAATCTGTTTACTTAAGACAAAATCAAAATGTGCAAATGACAATAGAGATCTAAAAGCTAATTTAAAAAAGTAGATTTTCAATTCGTAGAAAAATTGAAATCCATATTAGTGTGGTGCCATTTATAGTTCCTTTTATTGTATTCGATAGCAAAATATGTAGTTGTGCACCCTCTTAGGATAAGTTATCACTTCGACTTGGAATATTGCGATAGGGGAATGTGGGCTCTACTGTTGGTAAAGGTCACTATTGTGATTCTCCTGTGTGGGTGGGTTATTGATAACATCTCTAAACAACGGTTGAACAAAAAGGGGGTTGTAGCCCTTTGTTTCGATACAATGACGAGGGTGCGGCCACTCAGATTCAATTAATTTCCTTTGCTCGTTGGAAGGAACGGACCTAATTACCGGAATTGCCCATCCTCCCCCGCTCTCGCGATCGTAAAGCCAATCTTTCTCCCCCTTTAGAGATCCTCCCGTTATCTTCAAAGCCGTGTTTTAAAGTTGTCCGTGTATCTTTCGTAGAGGATACTCCTTGAGGCCGGCGTAACTCAAGCTTTCCTTTCTTTCAACTTCGTTCGTGCTTTTGGCTCTTATCTTGAGCAGCTTCGTTAGTACAATTAGCTTGCAGTGGTGTTGTGAACTACCCTGTTTTCCCATATCCATGTATTGTTTCATAAATAAATATAGCAGTCCAGTGTTCATAGGAAGAGCCGCTTAGAAAATATAGGATGTATACCACTCATAAAAGTCAACAAATGAAATTTTGGTCACGAGAGCGTTAAAAATTAATAAAATTAGATTTCAGATCATGGGTTTTAGTTTGCCAATTTTGTCGTGTAGCTGAAAAATTTTTGTTTATACTTTGATAAAAAAAATTATCTTAAATATACAACCAATTGGATTAAAATAGCTCAAATTATAAAATCTTTTAAATCAGAATTTATGAAATATTGATTGAAAATATCGTTCTGAGGGGATAACTAATAATTTTTTCTCATATTTCTTTGGTCATGAATATTTATATATCAGTCATGAAATAAGGTTTACATAATTTGGTAGACCCTGAAATACAAACTTTTTTTGCGGATAAATTTTATAACATTTTACTATAGTATTAGTGTTAAAGTTAATGATAATAGTTATCAAAAGTGATGGCTGCACATCACTTTACTTGACTTATAAATACCTAAAAGTAGAGCCACTAAATTTTGTAACTGTCAGATATGTATATTAGTAAGAAAATTGGGATATAACTGGACAGATACTTCTGTGAAAGAGGATGACTCACCCAAAGCAGCTATTACCGTCAAATAGTACTATCTTCGCCCTCCCCCCTTTCCATACAAACCTGGCAATGGACCGTACAAAAGCGAGTGCACACCACTTTTTACACCGCTAAACTTTCGGTTATAAATACAGTATTACGTTTAAACTAGATATCTCATTTCTCAAATATCAAACTGGATAACTCGCTTCAAGGGACGAATGTTCTAAGACATCACTCTCTTGTTGGATGGATAGATTGGGTTTCGAATCCCGGTTGGGTTTACTGAGGGTGGTTTTTCCTCAATTGTTTCTCACGCTACTTCCACGCAAATGCGGATAGATTACTTCTAAATGCTTCTTTACTCATCTCTACCCCATTAAGGTAATTACCATATAAGTTATGCGTATAACCTGAACAGACGCGGTGATAAATAAAAGTCAGATGATTTTTTATCTTATGGTAAAGGGGGATGTATATAATAAAATAATGTTGGTTTATTAATTTTCTTGCTCATAAATGACTTGAAAACGAATAGCAAAACTCAGTCTTTTTTAATTAATATGTATTAATTTAACCCCGACGGGTAGTGAGGCGCTGTGTAAAGAAATCTAGTAATATGTTATAAAGATTTACCCAAAATAACCACTCATATGTGTTCACACAAAAATCTTTGCAATAATTATATTAATATTTAAATTGTGTTCCAATTTTGTTATTAATGTTATTTCAGATAAGTTCGGTGTTAAATGAACACGAGTGTACTAATTAGTTTTACATATGATATTAATATCTGTCAACGCCACAATATCCGTAGAGGGCACATGAGTCGATCTGGTTTAGAAAAATAAAACGAGTGTTCATATCACTCTGGTAGACTACTTATTCACACCAGCTCATAGACACATTAAACGCCGCTTCAACATCTTTATAAAGCATACCTTCTATTATTTTTTTTAGCAAAACTCGTCGCTCGGCCACTGCCCACCCTCCAGGCTACGCTACTGATTATAACATTCAACTGTAATGAAAGCTCAAATCACCCGAAACCAGTCTGATGGGCGTGTGTGTGAAATGTTGCCTTGGGGGGGGGAGATACCCCCGGGACAACCTGTTCCCTGGCTCTTGGAGCTTGCGTGCCACCCCATTTGATACAGTTGCCGCAGTTCTCTCCAAATTGGCGGCCGTACCACGACTAGCTGGCCATACGTGCGGTCAAATGACGCACAGCTTTCATAACTTTGGTGTCAGTTAAAGAATTTAAGGGGAGAAAAACTGTTAACATAACTTCCAACGAGAGGGGTATTTTAAAGGAGTATAAAGTTCACTGAAAGTTAGGAGCTTAATTTTAAAAGATTATGTCATGAAACAATTTTCATAACTTACTCGCTTCATTGGACGAATGGTCTAAGGCATCACTCTCATGTTAGATTGGCCTACTGGTGGCGGGCAGATCAAGTTTAGAATCCCTGTTAGGTCTACTGGGGTATATTTTTTGATAGATGGTTTCACACTGTCCCGCCACGCAAATGTGGATAGATTACCACCAAAATACTTCCTTCCTCATGCTAACCCCATTAGAGTAATAATTAGTGATTAGGAAAATTAGCGGTGATTAGGAAAAAAGTTTATAAATAAAAGTGATCTGGGCTGAGTATTTTAAATATTATTTTACGAGCTAAGTCAAGAGAATAGCGTGATCTACCACATATTTATGGGACCTTGTTACGATTCCGAGCTATACTTATTCTATGTATTTATACATGTTCGTCTTCGAGGTTAGGGTCGAGTGTATAATACTAGGTGTATTATCTTAGGTTTAGTTAGTTTCTAAGTGTTTCTGCATAATTTATCAGCATTTGTTAAATACAGAACACTGTCGGAAATCACGTAGGCAATAGTGGGTTCTTAAAGCCATGTAGTAACAAAGAAAACCCAACTTCTTATTGAGAGTCGCCGGCACCCACAAAATAAAATAATTGAAGTAAATGGGTTAGTTTCATAGTCATACCTAGTTCGCCTTAAGTACGGCGCTATACTAATACAGGATGAAACCTACCTATACCAGAATGGAATGGGCCAGTTTCATATGCGAAACCGGCCAATTTTATTTGAGTCTAGGTAGGTGCCGTCCTGTATATAGTATAGACCCGTACTTAAGACGTACTAAGTCTTGACTATAAAAATGGACCAATGTGTTTGTCCCACATGTTAGTAAGGTGTGGGGTTCGTATACATCAAACCTAGAAGTTCTGAGAGATAGTCCATTGGTTCAAATCAAAACCCATGGGCCAGTCAGAGTGTTTCCTGGTATTTCGTCTTCTCAAAGTTCCGTTTTGAAAGTTTTAAATATGCCTGCAACAATGAGTTCTGCTTTGTTTTTTACACGTCTTTGAAAGTCACGGTGCATGCTCCTATCAATTTATGTAAAATTCCAAGTTGAGGACTTGTGTCAGTTTGTTATCTCTCGGGACTAAATAAAATAACTATAGATAATGTACGTTCATGGTTAATATTTAATATAATTAGTGGAAAGGATTATCAGCGTATTAATTCGTAATTTATTGTATGTACCAGCCACTCTCACGATAGTGAGTATAGAGATCAGCACAGTAAATAATAAACTTAAAATATTAGGAATGGCATTTTTGGGCTACACAAACCTGTATCTCGGTTTGAGGAAAGATTAGCCAGCAAGTACTAATGTACCGTTGCTCTAGGACGCCCGACTCTACTAATCTTACATCCTTTACATGGAGGCTCTTTCCATATTCCCATGAAATAAGGTGATGATTATAATGAATATGAAGGGGTGGAGCCAATGAAGATCTTAACCTAACTTAATCCCAATTAACCAAAACCTTGTGACCATGGGAATTATTTCCCTTTCGAGAAAAAATCCCCTCTGCTAGCTGGGAATCTAACCTGGGACCTTTATGTCAGCAGTCATTAGTTCTGATAACTACACCACAAGGCCGGTTTTGAACTAGAAATAAAAAATTATACTATTTTATCTCTGTACTTATCCACTATACGAGTTACAATATGATCATCTTAAATTAACATTAAGGTGACCTGGTAAGGTGTCAGACTTCTGTGTTGGGGGTCCAGGGTTCAATCCTCGTTCCCGGTACAAATTTATCTGATTACCAAACCCTTCCTTCTCCTCTGACAATACTTATATTAATCACAACTTGTGAATGTGTGGAATGCCAGGTCTCCACCGTGGTTCGGATCCCCCTTTAAACTGTAGGTCCTCCATTTCATCTCACAATCACCTTACCATTGCACATTAGCGTAAGTGCGTACAACCCGAACGGGTAGTAAGACATGATGATGATGATAATTAGGGGGCAGATTTTGCCCTAAATGCCTTTTTTATTACTATGTTTTGAAAAGTAGGCTTTTGAGGTATAATTTTATTTTCGATGATTGCAAATATAATGTGATAACTTTTATAGTGTGTATAAATGCCTATTTCGTTGTTTAGTGCCTATTTTACAAATGGGAGCCTTAAAGTGCCTTTTTTATGTCTCTCTCTTACTCCCACCCTCTTTTTTTCTTTCTAAATACTTGCGGCTGCCCCCTCCGCCCCCCTTCACTCCTTAGGTTACTCCATGTGGTGGATACTCGTGATATATAGGAAAACCCCATGTGTCCAGCGGTCTTATAGATTCAGACTGGTCAGACTGGTGACGAAGATTTTCTTCTAGCGCACAGCAGTGTCAGTTCATTTCAGTGGTTGTGTATATTACGCTGTTGTTAGATGTGCATATCTGTTCATTAATATTTCTTTGTATTAGACTCAGTGTAGGTTCTTGAACTAATAGAAAATACCTAAAGAGAAATCGTGTAAAAGTGTAATATTCAAACAGTGGATTGGTGGTGATAGGAATGTCACAACGGATGGCAAAACCATTTTTTATCAGCCATGTTCCAAAGAGGTACGTTACCTTTTCAAAAGGGTAAATGAAACTATTAATTTTGAAAGTCAAGGTTTTTATTATATATTTTGTCTACCCTTTAAAAGTAAATCGTGATTCTTTGCTATTGTTCAAACTAGGTTTAATTTCTTATTAAAGGATTTCAACGACTAGGTGTAAATATTTACCAAAGCGTAACATAAAGATCTTACTAAAAAAAAGTGTAATCTTAGTTCTCTTGTAGGTGATGCTTTTTTAATTTTAATTTGTAGGATGCACATATATTAATGGATGAAAATTTCCATTTATAATATTTAGGTAAAATGCGAGAAGAAGTATCACCTAGAACAACACAAAAATACTGCAATACATATGAAGAATTCCAGAAAGAAAACAGGATCGCAAACAATTTTTCCTGAAGTTAACGATGCCGTTAAAACCCAAGAGCAATTTTTTTGCTGACTTATGCTCTGCAATGGTAGCTGCAAATATTCCTTGGAAGAAGCTGGAGAATCCAGATTTTGGGGCATAGAAAAAAACACCTTAATCAGGCTTCTGGCTCAGTTGGCATTGCCATCGTCGACAAACTTAATCAGAGTGTTGCAGTGAAATCCTGGGTGGAAAGTGATGGCAAGTATTGCAGACATCTTAGAAGGACAAACTACATCACTCCTAGAAGTCAAGCTTAGCTCAGCTGAGCTATCTTGTTTGAAGTTTTGCCCGATGACTTCATGTGAAGTCTAAAGAAGTTTATCACAGTATAAAAACATGTTGTCAGAAAACAGAACCAAATCTACACCTGAAAATCTTGAGAAGTATTTGGTAATTAGCTCTAATAGTAATTAATTTTTGTTTATAGAAAGTGTATGCTGGATTTTAAGAATGAATAATACAATTTTTGAGTGTTTTTGTGCTTTTTTTTGCATTACTATGCCTCTTTGTGTGCCAATTTTTTTCTTTTTGATGCCTATTTATTGCCTTTTTTACTTTATAATGCCTATTTCTGTGATTTTTAGTGCCTATTTGCCTGCCTTTTTTCAAATTTTTAGTGCCTATAAATCCGCCCCCTAATGATGATGATAATAACAATAATAATAATTAAATTGACATTAATAATTAACTCCGAAACACCACCCTCCCTTCTTTAGCCACGCAATTACGACTATACAGATTAGCTGGTGACATTCATTGTTAGCTGTGACCCATTTTGGCTCGTAACGGTACTGTGCTATTAATGTGAACTTAGAGATTGCACGTTAACTAACCCCGTTCTATAGTAAATAAAATTTAATATTTTCAACCCTATTTGGTGATAAGAACGTGACATTTTGAAAATGTTTCCCTTACTATCCTTGGACGATTAAATAAAACCCTAATGATAAATGAATTTTTCATTTAATCTATGTATGATATTTAAAAATATCCTTGAATAAAACTGATAGAATGAAGAGCTTAAATTGAAAGACTTTTAACCCTAACTTAAAATATAAGCTACTAAAAAATTAGCTTATTTTTTATTTACTCTGGTCAGATATTTACTTATTTTATTTTTTTCACACTATTGGCCTCGTTTGTATTGACACGTCTCTTAACCTAAATAATTATAGGCAAGTTATTTAATTTAATTAGCTATAAGATAGGCCTACTAAGGTTTTAACTGAAAAGATGGGGGGAAAACACTTAACAGGTTTAGTTTGGACGTTCTTCCAACGATCCCTGTTTTCTTTAGTTTGTAACTTGTACTTTTGTGACCAATAATTTAAAAAATAAAATTGTGCTTTTTCTTAATCCAATCCGGGCTAGCCACATTTAATAACGCTAATCGGGTAAGCATGAGTAAGGAAGAATTTTTTTTTAGAAATTATGTACATTTTATTGGTAATTTTTTTATTTTAAAGGGCAGATTTTTAATTTTTTTGTGCCTTAAATGCATTTTTTATAAAGCCTTTTCTGGCAATTTTTAAGTCATAAAAATCCTAGTCCTATACATGACTATAATATATAATGAAGTGCCACATGGAAATAACTGTAAAGTAAGGACAATAATGGTATTTCTTCTTAATTCTCGCGCTTCCAGGGACACAAACGGAATTTGTCGTAGCTTCTGAGCTGGTTAACCTCCCCTCTCCCTCTTTCTACCCTTCTCTCTAACTGAAGTAGCTGAGCCTCGAGGCCGTAATGGTCAGTAGTTCCGCCCGCCGCATACACGTTTTGGTGGTGTGGAGGAGGCTCCATGGCGCTAATGAGCCGATCAGGAGAATTGCTGCTGCCTCTGATCGTAAAGTAGGCGGTGGCCACTCGCTAGCTTTACGGCTTTTTTCAACTCGTGACTATTTTGGAGGGCGGTTTCACTAACAAAGTTTAATTTAAAATAAAGGGTACAAAGGAAAAATAATATAAGTCCAATTTCAGCTCATTAAGCTAATGCTGCCATCTGTTAGACAATCATGAGACATTTCTAATGCACTTTAAAAGAGGTCTCTTTCATGTTTAATTAATTTTTTTTTTAAATTCGTTGGGGTCCTTGTCGGGTTTGAAATATAAACGTTGTCCTGGAAAAGTGTGTAGTGTGACGCTCCCCCCCTTTCCCCCCC
>CABFWB010003454.1:65099-78909 GCA_902151455.1 Timema bartmani | reverse complement strand
CATACATATTTGTACTCTGGACCTTAATTAAAAATGTTAACACCCACTTCTGTGGTCATACAGTATAAGGCGTAAGCCTTTCAGTATATAAAATTATTATTGAGGAAGAGGTTATAGTTTGAATCGTGCTAGGAGCACAGAAGGTGATTTTCCACATCTCATAATTGTGCTAAGGCTCGTTATCAATCTCCACAAAAACCTTCCTCATTCGCTACCCCCAAGATATACACCATTAACGGTCATGATATTAAACGTAACAATTTAATAAAATCAAAGCTGTTCAAGAGAATATAATAATTTAAAAAGTAAATAGATTTTAAACAATTTTCGCATATACCTTTTAAAATAATTGAGCTTGTATAATATTGTTTGTCTCTGAGATCCATAGCTTTGACGATTTTTTATCATGTTTTAATTTCCGCCATCCGCATTTAATTGCCTTGATGTGGTTGGGATTATGAAGGAATTAGAAGTTAGAGAAAATTTACACGCATTTGCTTGTAGAAAGAGGCAGAAACCATTTATAAAATAAAACACATTCATTACACCCCACCAGGACTCTAACCCCGGCCTCCCGTCACCAGATAACCAGACTAAACGAGTTTGACGTTCAATCCGCGTTTCCACCGAAACAGGTAGTGAAGACTAATTACTAATTATTTTAGTGGCTTTTAGATAAGGCTTACATGTAAAAGTTATTCCAAGCAAACAAAAAAACTTTATTACGTCGATTTAGTCAAAACTACATTTAAAAAACGTTGTTATTTAGAATTAAAGTGGAGGTAGGTGCTAAATGAAGCTTTAAAAAAACATGTGAATCCATCAAATTGACAAATTATTCAGAATTTAATGTGTCTAAACAAGTAATAAAATTTTACTAAATTTCTATAGAATTTATAAGAACCTAATTATTTTTTTCTATCTCGAATCATATATCTTACGACTATAATTTCCTCCAAAAAAATGGAAAAAAAATAGCTTTCACGCACTTAAGGAAAATACTCTGTCAAGAACGCTTGCTGCATCATTCACTCTTTAAATATATTTAATAGTCAATGTTATAGTGTTGTAAATCGTAATTGTATTTTTTAAATTAAAATCATAATTACAAGAATTGTTNGTAAATCGTAATTGTATTTTTTAAATTAAAATCATAATTACAAGAATTGTTAAAAAAAACAATGTCCCCCATAGTTTTATACGGGCAACTCGTCCTCTTCCTGAGCCAACGTTGATTGGCCCGCAGTGCACGTGTGCACCTGTAGTATACCTCCTCCCCATCCCCCACACCCTCTAGGTACAGCTTCCCCTCCCCCCCTTCCTTGGGTACCATCCCGGTATGATAACATTCACAGCGACCGCATAGATCGATACCTGCAATATTCAGCATCCATCATCTGCATCCCCCCTGGCTACGTGTGCAATGAGGGCCCTTTAAGGGGGGTGGTGGGGACCGTAGGGGGGCAGATTACATTCTCTATTGAAATTGCAATACAGTGGTGAAGCTTGTTACGTTATGCTGCCTCAATTTTAATTTATATATGTATTTGGTTAGTTGGTTATTACATATGCATAAAGTGGTGTGACAATCCAATGCATATAGAGTTGATTGACGGTACTTTCTTATATCTGAGCAATTAATTGATTCACTATTGAAAAAAAATAATATATATGACAAACTTTTAATTGCCTTTTAAATAATTTTAGGTCCGTGGGTATTAAATCGAACCGGTGCCAAATTTCCATTTCACAAACATAATTTGTCCATCAAAATAAAATTATTATATAAATAAATGTTATAATAGCAGTTCTAATCCGACAACTTATCTCGGTGGGTAGCGTGTTGTCTACTGAGCTAAGAGTACCGGGTTCGATTTCCGAAAATGTTATCATTGGTGAAATGTGGGTTTGTCCTTTCACAGTGATGAATTAACGGCTGGGGATTGGATGTTGTGTTTGTTTTAGTCTTAAGTTAGATTATAAGACATATGAAGCTACGACAGGCCTAGCAAGCCGGCAGTGTAAAATATATTACTCAATAAAAAATTGACCCAGACTGGAAACAGTAATGGATGTAAAAAAAAATACTAGCAGTTCTCGCTTCCTCCATGTTATTATCGTTACAGTCTTAAGATTTCTCTTTGGATTTCAAGTTGAAATAGCTCCTATAATTTCTCCTTGGATTTAAAGTTGATATTTTCCCCCTTGGTGATCAAGTGAGAAAGAAACAAAAAAATTATTACTATATTAAAATAGATTATATTCAAAGAGAATAACCATGGCTTACGTGGCTTAAGACGTCAGTAGCTCAATATCTGAAAAGATTTTTAAAAAATAAGCCGCAGGTACTCACTAGAATACTTAGAATTTTAAATTAAGATCAGTCGAGTTGCGTTATTAAATGAAAAACAGTAAGTATTTGTGTTCCCCCTTCGTTAATAGTTAATCATTATTATGACTCATATAGGACGGTAGAGCAGAGTAAAGACTCTGATATTATAGTTTAATGTTCTTTAAATTGAGAAATAATACCCGGATGAGGGATTCTAACCCGGGACCTTTGGTTTAGTACACCAATGCTCTAAACTCTGAGCTATCCAAGAGTTGTGCCACGCCCAAGGTCATTACTCACTCAAATTTTAAGGCCATAACCGTACTTGGCAAATATAATTACCTGTCTATTTAATCCCTCATGATGGGCACATTTGTACTGTCGCCATTGTACATTTGGCAGCATAAAGCCTTACCGAGTCGAAGATGGCTCCGTTATCTGATAGTTCGTTGTCTTAATTTATCGCTCATATGTAGCTGACAATTTCCACACGTCCATCACAGACTTTGCCTTAAAATATTAGTGAAGAATGACCCTGGGTATGGGATGACTCCTGGATAGCTCAGTGGATAGAGTATTGGTGGAACTAAGCCAAAGGTCCCGGGTTAGTTTCCCGTGACCATGCACCATATTTCAGTTTTAAAAAATATGATATTTAGATGCGGCTATAACCGCGTTTAACAAATATAATATCTTGACTATTTGATCCATTGTGATTTAAATTACTACCAAACAATAATTAACTCCTGCACGAGAATGACGAAAATGCCACCGCGGGCTACCTATAGCTCGCGATCGACAGTTTGTCTACCCCTGACCTAGTGTATCATTTATTTATTTTTTATTTATTTAGCACCACGACTTACTACCCGTTAGGGTTATACGCTTAAGTAATAATTACTCTAATGGATTAGGAATGTGAAAGGTTGAATTTAGAGGAATTGAACCCACATTTGCGTGGAGGGAGAGTGGAAAACCATTTAGGAACCCCCAGTTCATCCAACCGAGATTCGAACCTCGATATCCCCGTCCTCGGCAGTCTAGCTCAACATGATTCCAGTGCGTTAGCTAACTACGCCACCGAGGTAGGCCATTATTTATCGTATCATCTACTTTAGGCCCTATCACCTTCTGTATCAGCTACTGTATCCACTATTAAAAGCTAATATTAATGTACAGTTTAATAATAATAGGGATCTATTTATTTAAATATTAAATACATATTCTTAACAAAGAAGAGAGTTATTGTCTGTAAACTACTTATCCTGATACCCGCCTCGGTGGCGTGGTTAGCTAACGCGCTATTTTCGTGTTGAGCTAAACTGTAGAGTACGGGGAAATCGAGGTTAGAATCTTGCTCGGGTAAACTGGGGTGGTTTTTTCCTAATAGATTTTCCTCTCTCCCTCCACGCAAGTGCGGGCTCACTTCCTGTAAATTTAACCTTCTCAATTCCTAACCCATTAGCGTAATTGGTACTTAAGCGTATAGCCCGGACGGGTAGTAAGATGAGGTGCTAAGTAAATAAATAAAGTACTTATCCTGATTAGTAGGTAAAAGGTGAAATATTGAACTAAAGTTAATCCACGCATGAGTTACGCTCGAAATGAGTTCTCTGCTCACATTTCCTGAGAATCTCGTCCAGCTCTACCTTCATCGTAGCCGGTCATATCACTTGAGTGTTGGACCACTTCCCGTTAGGTTCCTAATATCACCTTCACCCCGCGTCCCCTTAACGTCAATCACAAATTCATCCCCACCCGCAAGCCTCATCTAGACATGTCCGTCCGTCATGACCACCTCAATCGCCAACACTGCCTGATTCAATTTACCGGGAGGAGAACCAAACATGGCGGAAGATGTGGTCAGTCGTGTGCTGCATTCCACATCAACATGAGCCAGTAGTAAAGGCTGGAGAACCAAACATGGCGGAAGATGTGGTCAGTCGTATGCTGCATTCCACATCAACATGAGCCAGTAGTAAAGGATGGAGATACAAACATGGTGGAAGATGTGGTCAGTCGTGTGCTGCATTCCACATCAACATGAGCCAGTAGTAAAGGATGGAGAGACAAACATGGCGGAAGATGTGGTCAGTCGTATGCTGCATTCCACATCAACATGAGCCAGTAGTAAAGGATGGAGAGACAAACATGGCGGAAAATGTGTAATTTGCCTTAAAACAGGTAAGGGAAGTAACAAATTGTTCCATTTATGTTAGGCAAGCACGCGTGTAATCTTCCCTTGATTTAAAACCCTCCTAATTTTGACCGCAACCAGTATTTGAACCTTGTTGGGGTAGACAAGGAAAGCTTGTCTAATCTCGTGGTGGGAAAGACGCCTTGAAAGCACCTAGTGTTCAGGAAATGACGCCTGATTTCGAGTTGATTCCTCTAGCTTCCATACCCCTCTCCGGAAAACTCACCCCTCACTTTCTCTCCACATCACAGAGAAAACTTCAGCAAGTCGAATGCTCTACGTGAGAGAGCCCATAAAACATCCCCTTAGCTCGGGTAGAAAGTGTTCTATCTCACTTGACCGAGGAAGAAAATATTCCGTTTGGCGTTTCCTTTTTGTTTAACTGAATTTGTTTTATAGATTAAGTTGAGTAGGGACATGGACTATTAGCAACCAAAGTTGTAAACTTGTTATTTGTTTTGTGTTATACTGAAAGGCTTGTTTTTTTTCACCTATACTTAGTACCCGTCCAGATTATACGGGCATATCAACGGTTATTCTCTAGTAATTTAATGCGCTATTGAATTTAGTATTAATTTATTTTCTGCCTAACTTGATCCCCAAGGAAAAATATAAATGTCATGTCCAAGGAGAAATTACGGGAGATGTCTCAGCTTGGAATCCAAAGAGAAATCTTACGCTTGTAGTAACGATAAAAGCATGACATTCTTAACATGATGTACATAGCATTTTTTTAATCTAGGAAGCGAGGTTTACTGTTCACAGACCTACTAGTTTAATAATAGTAATAATCTACCTAATCATATGACTATTTTAAAACTGTATATTTATATTTTCAAACACTTGAAAGCCTCTATATTTGGAGTTCAATCCCTTATAGTTTTAATTTAGATTTGTTTTGATATATAGGCTGTTAATTATAAATAATTTTCTAAAAAATATAAGCGTCTAGCCGACAGTTGTATCATTTTTTTTTTATCTCCGTGTCTTAATAACCGTTCAGGTTATACGCATCTATGATACTTACTTTAAAGAGTTAGGGATAAGGAAGGAATCATTTTAAAATTAATCTACCCGCATTTGGGGGGAGGGAGAAGTGTGTGGGAAATTAGAGGAAAAAAACACCCCCAGTAGATACGACCGGGATTCGAACTCCGATCAGGTGTCATCAGCAGGCCAGTATAGCACGAGAGTGATGCCTTAGACTACTCGGCCACTGAAGCGGGTGTTATTCATGCTTAAAACTTATAAGCTGTGCAATAAACACAGCCTATATATGACGTGATCTATTTCTTACAAGGTACAGTACAAGATATTGCACACAATGAGTTGGCGTTCACACGTCAAAATCTTGTTGCCACAATCTATTGTATAGTAAATTGTGTCGTGTGGACCGGTTTGTAAGCTCTACCTGATATTTAAGTGAACGAGCGTTGATAACCTAGTTGACGTTATTTCGTTTTCATTTTCATTTATCTGAGGTACTTAACACGCACTTTCCGAACCACCTGATCATATCAACAAACGACTTATAAACTAACTTAAATCTAGAACAGACATAACATCCAGCCCCCCGGCCGTTAATTCATCATCGTGAAAGAGTAAACCTACATTTAAGCAATTATAAATTTCTCGTTCATGCCAGGAATCGAACTCGGGACTCTTAACTCATCAAACAGACACGATACCGACTGAGCTAAGACGCCGTTATCTCGAATTAGAGTAGCACTTTCTTCGTAAAACTCTACACGGCGAGTTTATATTGGGCTCTGATAGGATAAGCAGTATAAAAAAAAGTCGTAATTAAGGGTGTTAACTAAGGTCAGTATTTTAGAAGTTTTTATAACAATAATAGTTTTTTGCCCAAACAAAGTCATATATTGCTTCAATTGATACATTTTGTTTAATTTTTTTACATCTAGTGATCTCAACAATAATTCTTGAATATTTTTTCATGATCATAGTTTAATTTAACCAGAAATTATTTTTAAATGAAGATAAACATTTCTCGATGTCCGTTGTCCATGAAAAATGTTTTTTTTATTACTGAAGTAAAACAAAAATTAATTTTTATTGTATGATCTGTAAAGAAAAAAAATACCGACCTTAACTTACATTCCTTCCCACCATTGCTTAAAGCAGCAATTTTCAAACTTTTTCAACGAGCCGCTGAAATGCTCAAGTCACACTATCAGTTTTTTAAGGAAGGATCTTATCTTTGAAATAAGACGTATTGAGATTATGTTTAAAAGTTCAATAGCTGAAACTCTAATAATGGTGTTATTTTTGAAAATAATGTTGATCATGGACTTAAAAAGATTTATTTTTATTCCTCAAAATTGTGCTTGCTTCTTTTTGGTTTTCCCTCCAAATTCCAGCTGACCCTTCGCGGTACACCAGTTGAAAAATGGTGCTTTGAGGATATTCTACAATAAACATTGTATTGCACAATTTTAACAAGTGTATAATTATAAGCTATAAATAGGGATTCAATGATTTCAAACAATTAGATTTGGATTTTACTTATTTATTTGATGTATTTAAAGTGCATCAAATCATTACAGTCCACGAGTTTTAAGGGGTCAAACTTGCTATTTTATATTTTTTACGTACAATAAGGTAAGGTAAAGTAATTTATTGTATGACTTGAATTGGTGGCCGCATAATCTAAGGTGATAGACTCGCAATAGACTAGACTTCCGATGACGGGGAGATCGTGGCTCGATTCTTGTCAGGTGTACTGAGGGTGTTTTTTTCCTAAATTGTTTCCCACTCTTTCTCTACGCAAATGCAGGTACACTTCCTCTAAAATTCAACCTTCCTCATCCCTAGCCCATTAGCGTGATTAGTACATAATCGTATAACCTGAACAGGTAGTAAGACGTGGTGATAAAAATAAAAATTAATGTATGCGGCTGAAATTCAGTATGTTACAATTATTATTATTAGCACCGCGTCTTACTACCCGTTCGGGTTGTACGCTCTTACGCTAATGTGTAATGGTAGGGTTATTGTTGAGATGAAATGGAGGACCTACAGTTTAACGTGGGATCCGAACCACGGTGGAGGTCTGGCACTCCACACATTCACAAGTTTTGATTAATACACGTCTTGTCAGAGGTGAAGGAAGGTTTTGGCAATCAGATAAATTTGTGCCGGTACCGAGGATTGAGCCCCGGACCCCCAGCAGAGAAGTCTGGCACCTTACCTCTAGACCACCAGATCACCCTGTTATAACTAGACATTCATATTAGATGTACAGAATGACACATTTTATTATACAATTATTATGATTATTATTTATAATATTAATAATTTTATCACTATCTTTTATAATATAAATACTATTTTTGGAAACAACAGATTGTTTTATTACTATTTATAGCTATTATAAAATTTCAACGAAAAAAGAACATAATCTTCACTTGAAATGTGCTCTCAGATGCTAATACCGCTCCTATGTCTAATAATGGGCTGTAAAAACAATATTTCTGAGAGTAAGACTCTAAGGGGAAGTTTAGGAAATAAAATAGGAAAGGATGCCGTAAACTTTTTTAAAAAAAGCACCTGCTTATTACAGGTTCTAAAATGAGCACAAGCATGGGAGATCGTTAGCGGGGGAGGAGGGAAGCAGGAGGACACGCCCCCCTGCCAATAATCTGCTCAAATGGAACAATACTTGCACCTCAAAAGAAAGTGAAGTGTTTTATTCAGAAAATTGAAAGAACAACTTTGTAGCAATGCATAATTGATTAAGGTAACTTTTTTTAAATATAATAAATGAATTAAATATTTAGTTTCATTATTATATTATTTGTCTTATTCATTTGGTTTGAAATATTTACTTTTTTTCTTTGGCACTGTATTTTACAACCCGTTTGAGTTATACGCCTATTTACTAGTTACACTAATGTATTAGGGATTAGGAAGGTTTAATTTAGAGGAAGCGCACCCGCATTTGCATGGAGGAAGAGTGAAAAACCACCCTCAAAGCACTCGATCGGGATTAAAACCTGATCTCCCCGCCATCGGCAGTCTACTCTAACATGAGAGTAGCGCGTTATATCACGTGGCCAATGAAGCGGGTTATTCACTATTAATAATTCGTAGGTATCACAAACTAATACGTCATGGCTATCCACAGGATCAGTCCTGATAGCTGACTCTATTCCTGTGTCAAAATTGTCATTTTTAACTTTATTAAATATTATTTTCTAATTTAAGTGAAATTAGGTTTGTTATATCCACCCCCTCCCCCACCTAATAATAGGAACTTGTGACGCCTATGGGCGCATGCCAGGTGTTTTGATTGGTGAACTCCACCTGGGCCAGGTGTTTTGATTGGTGAACTCCACCTGAGCTAGGTGTTTTGATTGTTGTTTTGATTGGTGAACTCTACATGGGCTAGGTGTTTTGATTGGTGAACTCTACATGGGCTAGGTGTTTTGATTGGTGAAATCCATCTGGGCTAGGTGTTTTGATTGGTGAACTCAACCTGAGCGAGTGTTTTTATTGATGAACTCCACCTGGGCCAGGTGTTTTGATTGGTGAACTCTACATGGGCTAGGTGTTTTGATTGGTGAACTCCACCTGGGCCAGGTGTTTTGATTGGTGAACTCCACCTGGACCAGGTGTTTTGATTGTGTGAACTCCACCTGGGCCAGGTGTTTTGATTGGTGAACTCCACCTGAGCTAGGTGTTTTGATTGGTGAACTCCACCTGGGGTACAAAGATATCTTTAATCTCATGGAGGAGTTTGTCAGCCTATAATAGAACCTAAAAGAAAATGACGAGAGAGAAACAAAACAGCACAAAGTCTAAACAAAATGTGCCACTTTTCTTCCAAAGCTGGCGTAGCTTTTGCGCGCTGGTGTTCTTCCTATTATTTTCTTTTTGTCTTTTCCGGTGTTTCCTGGCGTCTCGGAGCCCTCGGGCCAGCAAGGGCGAAGACTCAAAAGAAGTGCCGCCATTGCCTAGGGGGCGGAGGGGGTGGGGGGTAGGGGGGGGGAGAACCCATCAAAAAACTCAACATATTTGAGGTCTCACAAGATGTGACTTTGTGGATGAAGAAATCGGAGGAGTTATGACTTAGTAAAAAGAGATCAGATAAAACGAACTCTGTTCTGAGATGGGAAATAGTTATTGTGAGACAACTTAAGATACACGCGTGAAGATATTTGTTGTGTTAATGGATATGCACATTTCTGGTAATTAAAACTACGAAAAAATGGCCTACTATCAGTCGCACCCACAAGCCGGCCCTGCACTTGTAAATCACACTCGCAAGACGTGCTGTGTTTAAACAAAGAATGTCAACAATAAAATGTCTGTAAGCGTAATTTCAACCAATATTATCATCAAAGTCGTGAAGTTTACAAACACAAGATAAATAGAAAGAATTAAATAGCCAAAGCTATTATTTATGCTATTAGTGGGAATTACACCATCTAGATATCATATTTTGAAAATTGAAAAATTACACCTGGACACGGGAATCGAAACTAAGTCAAAGGTCTCGGGTTCGATTCCCGTGCCCAGGTGTTATTTTTCAATTTTCAGAACAAGATAAATACTATCAATAAATTAATGTAAAAGCTATTAAATTATTATTCCGAATAAATAATTTAAAAAGCAATACCTTTTATTTTGTTTTCATGAACTTATATCCTGGATCAAATAACTAATTACTTTAGTTGATTACAGTAGTGCAACTATATTTGTTTCTGATGGAATAGAAGCAAACCAACACAACTATATAAACGCAAGAGATGGAAATTGTTCATCTCTTTCCAAAAAGCGATCCCGACAGTTGCGACATACGACTGCGCTTGCGTGTGCTGATGTAGACAGACAATATTACGAACCCGACAAAGCGGATGCGACCGGTTATAGACTGAGCGCTAAACGATTTTGATCAACTAATTCTCAATTTTGTTGACCTCGGTGGTATTGGGGTAAAGTGTTAGCCTCATGATCCAATTTTTGTGGGTTCAAACCCAGCCGGGGTTGATGGGTTTTTCTTTATCGATACAAATCCGTAGCGCAACTTCCTTCGGAGGGGAAGCAAAGCCCCTGGTCCCATGTCGATTGTGGCATGTGAAATAACCCTGGAAGGTATGTGAATATACCTTTCCCGGCGAAATTAATAGGCCCTTTCACTCTCGCTCATAGAAATTCTCGTGTGCTAATATAATAAGTCGGTTAAGAAAGTGCTCGTTAAATACATCAAATAAATAAATTTAAAAAATACTCATTTTAAAGGTTAGGATTCTAGGATCTAAGCAAAATATTAGTAGTATTCAACGAAATTCCTCAATTTTCCAAGAGAGTTTCCAGCTTTTGTGCTGTATGCACAGCATGTATTTACATCACCATGGAAACCCTGAATTGTGTATGATTATAAATATTGGTAAATAAAATATTTCTCTTTGGCTAAAAATAATAACTCAATTCTTACTTGAGTGATATGGGGTCGTTTTAAAGAAATCATCGTGGTGCGATTGCTTAGGATTCAACACAGAAATTTCGAAATCTATGTAAAGTTGATAGCCTTTTATGAATAAACATTTATCTAGAAATTCGAGTGCGGCCTCATTCTATGGAATTTTTCCCAATGAAATATTTTGAAACATTTTAGTGCAATAATCTGCAGCTATCGTTGCAACTATCCACTTGCTATGAACAATACCAGATATTCTATCATGCTCGTATTTATTAGAAGTGTAGATTTCAAGATCTAATTCTAAAATACTTATATTACCTAGAATACATTTAAAAAGGCTCATTTGAATCATAGAAAGTTAATTCAATAAAGTTTGCGCAATATAAAAGTCAACACCTTTTTTTTACTAGTGGGTCGCACGAACTAAACGTCAATATTATAGAGTCTGGGTGTATTGAGGGTGGTTTTCCCAAATAATTTACCACCATATTCCAATCCCCTCCGCCCCCCACCCGTCACAAACACGGGTTCATTTACTTTCAATTATACCTTCTTCATACCTACCCAATTTGTGTGGTTGAATGCGTTGAGCCCGGATGTGTAGTAAGACGCGGAGAAAATGTTTTTTTACATTTTACTTTTCTGTAGTAGCTTCTTTTTTAAATACGAACCGTATCTCTGTACAGTCCAATATTAATAAAAATGACCTTTTGAAAAACAAAAACAAATTGCTGCCAAAATTGATTATATATTACTAATTTATTAAAGTTATTTTTTAGATATTTATATTATCTATCAAACGTGACAATTGTGTATCATATGACTTGATGTATGAGTACGTGAGATTAGATCTAGTACATTTTAACTGTCATTTAAGGCTCTTCTCAAAAAAATTGGACTCTAGCTACAGTCCGTTTAGATAGAAAGGAAACTCTAGCACAGTAACAAAAGTTGCTCAAACTATTTTAGTATATTCATACATCAAGTCACATGAGTACGTTAAAGTATAATATATCTAGTAACTTTTTTGGCTGTCAGATATGGCTCTTCCTATGAAAATTGGGCTGTATCTGTCCGGGTTATTCAGATTTAATTACGCTATTGGTTTAAGGAGGAGGAAGCTAAAATTCAAAAGAAGTGTACCAGAATTTTAGTGGAAATACATTCGGCCGGGATTCAAACTCAGACCCCACCGTTACTGGAAAAACAGATTTGAAGAGCTTGACGTTCAGTCCGCATGTCCAACAGATGCGGGCTCCTGCAGTAGCTTTTCAGTTCTAGTTTGATTAAAGAAACTTTGATGCATGTTTCTTTCGCAAGGCAGTGTCACTGAAAAAGGGCATGTTTCTTGTGACACTAGCACCAGGGCTGCGCATTCAAAATAAATCTAATCCTAACGACTCCTATGCCCTGTTTTTACGGTTTGCTGTATTTTCCTTGGAGCAGTTCAAAATCCCTAAACAACCGCATGAAAGATTAAAGTCTTCATACTTTATAAATCAACTACCAAAAACATAAAGTTCTTCTCTTTGAAAATCTCGTAAATAATTCTCCCGTCTTCACAAGAGCAAAGACAGTAGTTCCCTCGCTTAGTTGAAGCCGGGTTTTTTCCCCCCCACCCCTCTTCCTAGCCTTAACTTGAGTAGTGACGGTAATGACGTCAGGAAAGTCTTCAAAACCACGTCCAACAACCTAACAAACTCTGCAAGGAGAGGGAGGGGCGGCCTTCCTTCTGTCTTGTTTCAAAGTTGGCAACCAACCATTTCTGTGCCGTCTCTTAGCAGCTTTCTTGTTTCACTTTTCCGCCTCTTTTGCTTCTTTTCATTAAAAATTCATTAAACATCATCTCTTCCAATTAGAGCAGTATACTCCTCAACCCTTACACCCCCACATCCTAACCCCCACGCAGCCCCTTTCCCTCGACAAATCTATTAAGAATTTACATTGCATGCCTCAATTTGGACTCACATAAACAACACCAATGTCATCTCCAGACTCATGATCGTAATCATCACTTCTCGCGTTAGGTGTTTACGCTGACTAAACAAGGCTCGAACGATGGACAATCAAACAAATGATGTTTTTTACTCTTAAATTTCTCCATACTCTCTTTTCTCTCCAAGCAAATGTGATTTTAAAAGCGACGTAGTGAAACAGATAGTTGCCATTGTTATTTTTAATGTCGATATCACTCGTTTCAGTGGTCGAATGGTCTAAGGCGTCACTCTCATGTTTGACCGGCCTGCTGATGACGGGGAGATTAGGGTTATAATCCCGGTCGGGTCTACTAAGGGTGGTTTTTCCTCAATAGTTTCCCATTCTCCTTCCACGAAAATTCGTGTGGATTACTTCTAAAATATTTCCTTCCACATCCCTATCCCATTAGAGTAAAAATGATGATTATTATTATTATTATTGTTATTAGCACCGCGTCTTACTACCCGTTCGGGTTATACGCACTTACGCTAATGTGTAATGGTAGGATGATTGTGAGATGAAATGGAGGACCTACAGTTTAACGTGGAATCCGAACCACGGTGGAGGCCTGGCATTCTACACACATTCACAAGTTGTGATTAAGACACGTCTTGTCAGAGGTGAAGGAAGGGTTTGGCAATCAGATAAATCTGTGCCGGGACCGAGGACTGAATCCCGGACCCTCAGCACAGAAGTCTGACACCTTACTCCTAGACCACCAGGTCACCCAATGTCGTTATCAATTAAATAACTTGAATCAATATTTATTGAAGTTACTAAAAAAAAAGTTGTTTGATAGCTCTGCGCCCTTAGCCAAGTGGCTACAACAGTGGTTTCTAACATTTTTCAGGTTTACACACAA
>CABFWB010003454.1:0-48079 GCA_902151455.1 Timema bartmani | reverse complement strand
ACAGACAGACAGACAGACAGACAGACGGAAATTCAAAAACCACTTTTTCGGATTCAGGGAGTCATGAAACGTCAAAATTCATCAAAATCTCGAGTTCGATTTTTTTGACGATCACCATACTTTCTCTACCTGTAAGATAGAGAGAAAGTAAAAATCTAAAACTATAATTTAAATAAAAAACAGCTTGTGTTCTAATAATTGAAATAAAAATGAGAGATCATGATAGGCCCCTCATTATTTTGGTTGGTATAATTGTAATAAGCAATTTTAGATCGAATTTAAAAAATACATATATATATATATGTTTTTAAGCATATTCCTGTTCTTATTTTATCTAAAATTATCGGCTATAGTCAAAAGATTTGTTATAATTACAAAACCCAAACCATAGAACATAGGAACTTAGAAAATCTATGTAGATTTATTTATTAAGAACATCTAATAACCAAATGATAGTATCAGCGTACGACTTACAATCTAGCTTAACTCTCGAACATACTCAGTACCCAGTCCCAAGAATATTAATCTATTAATGTGAAAGGAAAACCCCTAACTTTAAACATGATAAAATTATTTTCCGTGCCAGAAATGTAATCCTTGACCATCACTTTGATAAACAAACTAAACTAAAGTGTTGAATGACATATCTTTAATCAAATACAAGAAAAATTAGATACTTAAAAAACAACACTGAGAATCCGTATTTATTATTTAAGTTTCAACTCAATAAAATATCTTATGACAAACTCATAATTTTTTTATTAGCCCAATTTCAAGTAAAATGATGGGTGAATATGTAAAGGTCATGCATAGCATTTTATTTTTTGGGCTTGTGAATTATCTAAGATCTCAATGGGAAAAAAGGACCTATTAGAAAATACAAACTGATTATTTTGAGATCAATATAAAATTTCAGACGCTGTTATTATTATTACTATTATTATTATTATTATTATTATTAGCACCGCGTCTTACTACCCGTTCAGGTTATGTGCATTTACGCTAATGTGTAATGGTAGGGTGATTATGAGATGAAATTGAGGACCTACAGTTTAACGTGGAATTCGAACCACGGTGGAGGCCTGGCATTCTACATATTCACAAGTTGTGATTAATACACGTCTTGTCAGAGGTGAAGGAAGGGTTTGACAATCAGTTAAATCTGTGTTGGAACCGAGGATTGAACCTCGGACCCCCAGCACAGTAGTCTGACACCTTACCCCTAGACCGCCAGGTCACCCGATACTGTTATTCACACTGCCTTCATACTATGGACAAAATAAATATATAGAAAGTGTAAATGTCCCCATTATCAAATTATAGCTTACCAGAGTTTTATTTAAACATAATATGTACTTTGGTATATGGTCCTAGCCAGAGATTATTTAAGAAAAACATTTTAAATTAACTAATTTATATCCAAATATAAAAATATAAAATTTATAAACTAAGAAGGAACATCTTCCCATTTTAAAGATGTAAATATTTTATAATTGGTTACTTGCCCCTTTAACTTAAGAATAATTCATACAACATTTTTTAAAAATACTTCCTTCTGTTAATTTATTATTTTAAAGTTTAATTTTAAGTTGATTACTCGCCAAAAGGGCTGAAAACTTCTCTTTCCTATTAAAAAAAAATTACAAGTGACCTAGAGAAAGAAAACTGAGGAGAAATGAGCATTCTAATTGACACGAGCCATTTAAAATCATGGCTCTCAATTCTTTGCCGTCTTTTGATCATAAACTGATTGTATGAGCTCGGTGACAAAGCGTAGTTGCGGTTTTGAAAGCACCCATAATTACTCTAAATCACAATTCAATTTCTCAGTTTAGCGCAATCAAACCAAAACCAACCCAAACCCACCCCCCACCAAAAGATATAAGTTAACCATTTAAATTATACAAAATCATATTAAACGTGCAATACGATTAAAGTTGGGAGATTCTTGTTCCGGACAGGTTGCGCTGCTCTGCGGTGAGTTGTGAAACCACGAGCATCTCTATTCCCGGCGTCTGCGCGTTTCCTGTTTCGGTTCAAGATAACAAGGGATTGGGTTAGGTATTGACGTTCGTTTTGCGTTTGTCATCTGTTTTTTTTTTACCCTAAAAACGCACACCTGTTTGTGTTCTGAAAGTAATTGTGGTTTAAGATTGATCATTGAATTAAGTAGTTTACTTTGTTGTAGGAAATATATCGCTACAGGTAAGCTGTGTACTGTACAACCAGTGTACTATTTTGATAGAATACTAATCGATAAGATTCAAATACAGTAGTATTATTGTATTAAATACTCATATTAATTATAGAACAATATTCACTATTGAACGTTCTTAAAATATGTGTACGATTAACAACGTAAAATGTAAGAGAACGATAAACTTAATCTCTAACAATTAAATTGTCTCAATAATTCAAGTTAACCATATAGATATTTATTATTCAGCATCAATAATAAACGACTCAGTAATTTGTTAGATTCATTAATTGTGTTTTGTTTTACTACGCAGCTGTTTCAAATGTGAAAAAGTCAATACTTTCTAAACAGTTTCGTAACAATATTAACCACTTTTATGTCGTGATAAGTTCCTTTTGTAGTCAAACCAAGCTATAGATGTGTATTTTGACCTGTCTCTTTCAGAGCGAAAGCAAACTATCTTCACTAAAATGGCTGATGCTACATGCCATTTCACTTTGCTAGTTTTATTTTTATTTAGGACAAACTAGTTCACAAATGATATTAATATATATTTTACAAAACATTAACGGTTTGTTTAGAGAATCTCTTCTTTCAATGACAGTGCGCATCTTTTCTATATTAATAAAATTAATAGTTTGTTTGTTTGGCCGTCATGAGCGCTGCATCTGCCACATGTAGAGGTCTGAAATTTAAATGTTAGAAGCCCCTGTACACGAACATGTACCACTCCAAGTCAGAATTCTCAAATTTTGATTAGAATATTTTTTAATTAATTAAAAATCGAAAAAATGAAGAAATATTAACGTCATGGGAAAGATTTACTACTAGGTTTAATACAATTTGTGATGTATTTTTGTGGCCATGGAAGTTTGGTTACCATGTAGAGTAAACAAGCAGAGTTTTATACCTACAACTAACTCTTCTTCTTATGTCATCATGATATATTAATTTTTAAATGTTTATTTATTTCTAATAAGTAGCTTTTATGTATTAATACGTTTATTACCTGTTAACATTTATACCCTTTACTCTTTACCTTTTTTATCCTTTACCCTTTTTACCCTACACCCTTTATACCCTGCACAATTTATATCCTTCAACATTTATACCTTACACTCTTTATACCTTACACCCTTCCTACCCTTCACCCTTTATACCCTGCACCCTTTATAGCCTACACCTTTTATACCCTGCACCATTTATACCCTGCGCCCTTTACACCCCATACCCTTTACACCCCACACCCTTTATATCTTACACCCTTTATTTACACCCTCAATACCACTTTTTACCCTTTTTACAACATTTTAAACATTTTACACTAAAATATTTCTCCGGGGATTAGCCGAGTAATTAATGTAAAATAAGGTGAAAGGGTAATAGGCCAAAAATCATAAAAGTAAATCTAATTAAAAAGAGCGTTAAGACCAAAAGTGCAAAAATTGGAAAAAATATCCAAAAATTATCAAAATTTCAAAAATATAAAATATGATAAAAATAGCAACAAAAAAAAGTAAATTCGTTAAAAAATAAAAAGGCATAAAGGTTAAAAGGAGTAACAAAAATAAAAAGTTAAATCGTAAAGAAGTTATTTCTTAAGATAAAGAGAGGGTGAAAGGGTTCAAAAGTTGTAAAAGGTGTAAAGAGGGTAAAATGGCTGAAGAGGGTAAACAAGGTATAAAAAGATTAAACGGGGTAAATCCGTTAAAAAAATGCTAAATTTTTTTTTACAACAACCAATTATTTATGCTGTGACACTTTTTTCTTTTTTACTAGCACCAACAGGAAGGAGTTCAAAGTATTGTGTAAAGAGACATTATAACTTAATCTTAAAAAGAAATGTCAGCTTTTAAAACATGGTCAGATTATATATCGCTTTTGACACTGGTTATTATTCAGCCTAATTTCGCGTTTTGTATCACAATACAAACCAATAAAGGATTAATATTTAAACATAATTAAAGATTTGGTTACTATTTCCTGTGGTTTGTCCAATATACTAAAAATAACAAAGCTACTTTATAGATTCACCGCGCGAAAAACGGATACAACAGCGACAGTAAATAGAAATCTATTTTCGTCACTTTTAGAGAATATTTTTGCTATAAGTAAATATTTTATAGCCATTCAGAAAATCTTTTCTTTGATTTGTAACTGTAAAAACTATAAAAAAAAATATTTCATTTTAATGATAGCTAAAAAATAATACGTTACATATACTTTCGATGAAAATCTATGGTATAAATAATTTTTTTAGCTGAGATAAAATAATGTTAATTAAAAAATATACTGTGCTACATGCATTTCTTGTTAAAAGTCAGGCATTAAAAACGTCATAGCTATTTTTAAATGATCATAATTTTAATATAGGCCTATATTATGACTTCAACACACTGTATTTAAGTCATGTTTGCTCCAAGCTACTTGCAGACTACAAGGGTAAACATATGGGGAATGCGTTGTCAAAGGACTAATTTTCCTTTCACTAAATCCAATAGTTACATGTCCCTAATCCCTATCCCCCCATATGGCATGGTCTGTATTGTCGAGTGGGGAAGGAGGGAGAGGGGGAGGATATATGAGGGTAGGGGGGGGGAGGAGTCTTCTACCACGGTCTAAGTCACTCTCTAACTGCCAAATAAGTATGTATGGAACGTACTAGAGCAAGTGAGCCTGGTTAGAATGACAATGCGCAGTAGTTTAATAGAAGCACAGCATCTGCCCTAGAAGAGAAAGAAAAAAAGTTTTAAAAAACTGCACACTTTTTGCAGTGGAAGCATTTTTTTTATTTGAAATTTCAGTCTGTACTCTTTCGACTCAAGGTCTGCCACATGACTTAGAAAACTAACTTAACCTGATACAACACAATTAATACCAAACGGCTAGCCATAGTGACCGGATTTTTATTTTTAGCACCACGTCTTACTACCAGTTCAGGTTATACGCACATGTACTAATTGTGTTAATGAATCGGGGATGAGGAAGGTTGAGTTTAGAGGAATTGTAGCCGCGTTTTCGTGAAGGGATAGTGAGAAATCATTTAGGAAAACAGCCCTTAATACACCCAACCGGGATTCGAACCCCAATCTCCCTATCATCGGCAGTCTAGTTTATTAAGAGAGTGACGCTTTAAGCCATGCGGCCCCCGAAGCAGGATGTTTTTTCCAAAATTGTTTTCCACTCTCCCTCTACGTAAATGCGGGTATACTTCCTATACATATAGCCTTCCTCATCCTTAATAACATTAGATTAATTAGTACATAAGTGTATAGCATGAACGGGTATCAAGACGTGGTGCTAAAAAAACTGAATACATATTTAATTTATTTCATCCAAAAAATAATATTTCGTAAAAACTTCAAGATTATGAACCTTTACTCGTGCTCCTTTCCACCCCTCTGTTAGCCCAGTCTTTACGCCGTGAGATAGATCAATAAGACAACTCTTCGTACATGTTTGATGGGCGGGAAGTATCTCCCATGGCAAAGGCGTAAACGAGCATAATCCTACCGCTCAATCACATTGATGGTAAGATTACCGCTAGATTAGCATCTACTTGATAAGGGTATGAGGAGCGGAGATAATAAGAGAAGGAATGCAATTTAATTTGTCTAAAAGGAGTTTGTAAAAGTACTGATTTTATAACAATTGTAATTTATTACAATTATTAAGGTGCATTTTGTCAGACAAAACAAATTTATTATCTTTTAAAAAAATTCTTTAAAGGTGCATGAGCCTGGAACCTTTTTGATTTACCCTCTAATTCTCCACCACTTAAATACCCAGGTTATTGACAGACTTTATTCTCGTGGTGATGGACGAGTAATCCAAAGCATTAGAATCACTTTTCACTTATCAACATTTTACCGTGAGGGTGAGGTCCTTATAATAAGTAGTTAATGACCCTCGCATTAAACATAAAACTAATATGGATTAAATAGCAAAGCTATTATTTTTGTTGTTAAGCGTTATAGCCGATTCTAGATATCATATTCTTTAAATTTAAAAATGAAACCTGGACACTGGAATCGAACCCGGGACATTTGGCTTGGTACGCCAATGCTCTAACCCCTGAGATATCCATCACAGACGCTGCCTTAAAATATGAGTGAAGAATGACCCTGGGTACGGGACGATTCCTTGATAGGTAGTGGTTAGAGCATTGGCGTAGTAAGCCAAAGCTCCCGGGTTCAATTCTCGTATCCAGGTGTTATTTTTCAATATAAAGAATATAAAACGAATGTTTATTCATTACTCATAAAGAAATTACAGTCCAATTTTCACAGCGTGGAACTTATCTGACAGCTGGAAAAATAATACATCTACTTTCACGTATTCATACGCCAAGTCATATGATCTGCAGCTGTCACTTTTAAGAGATATTATCAATACATTATAAAATAATACTTATAAAAATGTTATCAATGTTATCCACAAAAAATACGTTTATATTTTCTAAAATAGCCTTCCTATGAGAATTGGACTAATTTTCTTAAAATAATTCATAATATAGTATTCATATCATCCACTTTCATCCCATTGGTAGCTGAGACAATATTATTTATTTACAATTGTTTGGACTGGTGTTTTTTTTTTACGACGTATCTTGAAACCCTCGAAAGAAAAGTCATCCGAATGCATTCAAAGTTGGTGTGAGGCTTAATGGCACACGTATCTGGTGGTGCTACCCCCACCCCCTATAACTCCCTACCACCCCCTTAGCGATAATCACCCCACCCCCTTGTCGGGGCCTTTCAAAGCTGGTGTTTGAATAAAGTAGTTCCAGAGCACCCTCTCTGATGACAAGTGTGTCCACCATCCCACCCTCCGCCCCCAGACTGCAGTACATCCCACCCCATCGAGTTGCCACCCCATTGAGCGCATTAAGGGTTGATTTAGACCGGAATGGGGGTAGAGGGCCCTACAAATTAACCATTCATACATTCACCACTCAGACAAACCCAGACTATTCTCTTTTTTCCGCTCTTTCTCTCGCTCTCTCTTTATACATATCACTTAAGGGGAGCGAGACAATATATTATTTTATCACAGATAGATCTGTGGTTGTTTGAGTTTGTAAATCATAGTTTGATACGTAGGGGATCCTTGAAAGTAGATTACAGGTATTTGATTTATATTTTATCAGATGTTTCTGTAGATATTGATATTTCATTATCAAACGTTTACCCGCATCATCCTTCTCCCTTATTTTTAGACAGTTTAAGTTATCAATGGCTATTTCGAACGAACAATACAAAACCAAATTAATGTAGTCCCTACTCAAATCTATCAAAAGTCCAAAATGTATCGAAAACTACGCTACAGTATTCAATACATTTACGCCTATCATCTGTCATTTCTGAGACAAACAAGGGAGTAACTTAAGCCGTGTAAAATACTTGCTGTGCTTCGAGGCCTGTATATTCCGCAATTAACTTTGAGAGGCTTTGGTTCAGATCCCTGAACAGTCAAAGTCTAGTTTTTAAGGGGAAACGTCTCTTAAAATAATTATTTAAAACAAGCATTTGTACAAGTTCCCCCCTTTTAAAATCTGTTACATTACGGACCCTATATGTTCCGCAATTAACTTTGAGACGCTTTGGTTCAAATCCCTGAGCAGTCAAAGTTTAGTGTTCAAGAGTAGCGTCCCTAAAAATAAATATTCAAAACAAACATTTGTCCAATGTTCCCCCACTCGACCATGGGAGATATTGGGGCTCAATGCTCCCCTCTTAGAAGGGGGATTAAGTCCTCATTATACTCATTATCGATGACGTTTCAATGGACTCTCCCTGTGGCGTGATAAAATCACCACCGCCTTTAAGTAAACCTCGTGGCACTGTCGGGCAGTCATTGCATAGCTCTTAATGTGCTGAAATCCTCTTTTGTCAACTCGGGGTGTTTATTTTTGGGCACTTTGGTGGCTCGGGTGTGTTTTGTATCGGTAACGCCCTATGGCCGCAACGTCCTCAGCCCAGAGTGTCATAGGACCAACACAATGATAGCCCTCCTCAATATTATTTATAAAAATACATCAAGATTGTGTCAGGGAGGAACTTTAAGAAAATACTAAACACATTTTGTCGTGGTCAGAATTGATAACATTTTACTATATTATTAGCTCTAATAAATTGAAAAATGACACCCGAACACTGGAATTGAATAAGGTGTCATTTTACGATTCATTCGAATATGATTCAGGTACGGCTGATTTACGTAATTATAATCATACATCCCCCCAAGATTCACCTTTCATATATATTTAGGTGTGTAGTGTCGCTTTTTTCCATATATTATTTCATGGTTATCAAAAGTGACATATGTTGATCACATGACTTGACGTATGAATATATTTTTCTAACACCGCGTCCTACTGCTCTTTCGGGCAATACACATTATGTACTAATTACGTTAGTGAGTTAGGGATTATTAAGGTTTAATTAAAAGAAAGTGTACCCTGCGTGAAGGGAGAGGGTAAAACCACTGTCAGAACACCCAACTGGGATTCGAACCCCGATCTCCCCCGTTGGCGATAATCAAGTCTATTGCGAGAGTGACGCCTGAGAGATTCGACCATTCTACCACTGTAGCGGGTCTATCTTAAAATAGTTATGGTAGCTTTCGTAAATCTCAGAATCCTAGTTCGATAAATGAACGCTGTTTTAGAGTAATTACTCTCTTGATTAGGCGCGCGGACTAGATGTCAGGTTCATCTAGTTTGGTTTGACTGTGACGGGGAGGTCTAGGTTTGAATCCTGACAAGTTGTACTGAGGGCACTAAATAGTGTTTCTACTCTTTCTCACGGAATTGAAGGCACATTTACTCTAAAGTCTACATTCTTACTCCCTACTCAACTAGCATAGCTAAATGCGGATAGCTTGGACGGGTAGTAAGGCGGTGTGTAGTAAATAAATGTGTTATGTATATATTATTAACTTTTGCATCACGAGTTTAATGAACGGAAGGATTGAGTGAGTGGTTAGCACGTATGACTTTGAGTCGTTCGTCAGAATCAAATCATGATCTGCTGCTACATTGTGGGTTGTTTGTCGCTTGTAAGTCGTGTTTTGGTGTACCCTCTATATACTAGTGTTGCAGGAAAATACCTTGTGGCCAATGCTAGTGTTGTCCTAGGATTAGTTCGCTTGTAAGTCGTGTTTTGGTGTACCCTCTATATACTAGTGTTGCAGGACATGACCTTGTGGCCACTGCTAGTGTTGTCCTAGGATTAGTTCGCTTGTAAGTCGTGTGCTGGTGTATCTTCTATAATCTCGTGTCCCAGGAATGCAACTTTGGCCGCTGCTACTGACTCTAGTGTCGGTGTCCCCATCTAGCGGCCATCAGCGCGGGCCGCACCACCCAAGAGGAGGTAAGAGTTTTACCCACCAGCACTACCGCCCCCACAAGACCGAGGGGGAGGAGGCCCCAAAGCTGACACAGGACACGGATCTTCTGAGAGACACAGAGTGAGTGCTCCCAGCTAAACCTCTGTTTGTACAGGTTAGAGCACAGCCTTCAGAGTACTCTGCCAGCTAAACCTCTGTTAGTACAGGTTAGAGGACAGCCTCCAGAGTACTCTGCGAGCTAAACCTCTGTTAGTACAGGTTAGAGCACAGCCTCCAGAGTCTGTAATCTAGTGGTCAGAGTTTCTTGTTACAGATCCAGAAGTCCCAGGTTCGATCCCTGGCGCTTCCAGAATCTTTCTGTTAAGCAAGAGGTCTGAAACGGGTTCAAAATCAGCCTCATGAGGACAAATAAAGACCTATTTAATAAATAAGTAGTAGTTTCCATCTATAAAGCTGAGATAACAATCTGAGGGTTCGTGAATACATGACACCCTGTATCCACAAATGTTGGCACTAATATCGGTAATAATGGCGGTTGTTGAGGATGTCATTTTTTTTAGACTCTAATAAGCTAATTAGGAGACATACAAAAAGTACATAAATAGTAAAACTCTCAGGTGTAAGAGGGAGAGAATAAACCTCCCAAACTCTTCTACCAGGTACGGTCATGAATCGGACCAACAAAAATGAAGTAAGATACATCTGAGGATAAGGACTAAAAAGACTTGACTGATCTGATCCAATATGCTATAACATATACATATTGGTGCAGCTTTATGTTATTATTTTTTATTAAACGTTATTTATCTTCCAGTCACATCAGGGAGGATATGGGAGAATGGGTCTCTAAGGAAGACACTCAAAAAATGACTCCAGAAGAACTGGAATTTCATTACTTCAAGTAAGGACACATATTCCTGTTGCATTACAATTTTAATATACAGCACCATTTTTTTTTAAATTTACATGACTTTTTGTAAAATAGTTATGATAAACGTGCATTGTCGAGGCAAGGGGGTGTTTGTTGATCAAAATAAAATGAAGAAAAAAATGACATTCGAGACAATGTTGTCTACAAGTCAATGGCAAATAATTTAACGAGTAAATTTTTATATTCTTCAAATTGAAAAATGACACCTGGACACGGGAATCGAACCTTGTACCTTTGGCTTAGTACGCCAATGCTCTCTTGAGCTGTCCAGGTGTCGTCCCGTGCTTAGGGTAACTATTCACTCATATTTTAAGGTAGAGTCTGTGATGGACGTGTGAAAATCGTCATCTGTATATGAGCGATCAATTAAGATCATGAGCTATCAGATAACGCAGCCACCTTCGACTCAGGAGGGCAATATTCTGCCAAGAGTACAATTACAACTGTATAAATCATGATGAATTAAATAGCCAAGCTATTTATTTTAAAATTACAGTTATAGCTGCATTTAAATATCATAAACTTTCAATTGAAAAATGAGGCCTAGACACGGGAATATTTAGCTCCATTTTACCCGATTATTTAAAAAAAAAACAATGTTTTAAAAAATAATTTTATAAAATATGATATGCATGTGTGTTTTTATAAATGCATTTAAAAATATTTGTAAACTTAGATTAAATGTTAGAATGAGACTTATTACAGTTGGTAATATTGCCCGTAGAACCAAACTGAACTAATGAAGTTGTAAAAATGTGCCGCAGACTTCACGACTTTGACAACAACACGAAGCTGGACGGTCTGGAGATCCTCCAGGCGATCCACCACACGGTGCACAGCGAGTCTGAGCAGGAAGGGGCAGGGGATGGTGAGGAGAAGGGAGCCGATCAACAACAGAGACAGGATGACTTTCAGTACTTTGTGGGTTAGTGCAGCCTGTTCAACAGCAATATAATTTCTCAGTTTAATATTTGTAGTTGTAGGAGCCATCTTATAGGTGCAAAACAACCCCAAATTAAGGGGTTGTTTTGCACCTATAAGATGGCTCCTATAACTATAAATATTAAACCGAGAATTTTTTTTTATTGCTTTAGCATTAATATTCACTAATATCATCCTTGGGCAGAGAAATATATATCAAGTTTTAAACCATTTTCCCCTCTATAGCTAAACAATTAATCTTATGTAATTTTTTTCAGTTGTTGTTGATAGTTTCACGAAAAGGGTTCAATTTCCAAGTCATTAGGTAATTATTTGTTTTTATGAAAAATGGCTCTGACATTTAAGATAGGGCTCCAGAGGAAGAGAGGAGATAACTTATGAATACAAATTACAAGTAGCCCCCTAGTATTGCAGGAATACAGGCCCGATTACTTGCAAGCCAAATGTTCTAATAGGATTTCAAATCACATCCAAGGCAGAGTAATGCAACTATGAATTGTATTGCTGAGCTTAACATGCACATATGCTTTTTTCCTCCTCAGATTTAATAGACCAGGTATTGGCAGAAGATGATCTAGACAATGATGGCTACCTCAGCTATGTTGAGTATGTTGTTGGCCGGAAAAAGAACGAACACAAGAATCATGGGAAGTACAACAGACCACACCCTCAATCATAGTCGGTTCAACCAAAGCATGTAAGTTTAACTTAGAGACTCCATTTTCAATTAAATATTATTTATAATGAAAATTATTAGAGTTGACATTAAAAAATTGTTGAGATTTAGCTTAAAATAATCGGTAGTCTCAATCAATCTCTCTGGCATAGTTGGTGAAGTTTATTATATTGTTTGCATCATCACTAAATTACCGTATTTACCTGAATCCAAGACGACCACGAATCTAAGACGACCCCCAGTTTTTCATTGGTTCTGGATAGATTTTTTAAAAGTGGTATTTATTTTATCACGAATGAAGAAAATAATAATTATGGTAGACTTATTTTGTAATGCTTACAAATTATTTTTTTATTTGCAAAACAAACACCAATGCGGACTTAAAATCTAATTAGGGTTGCAGAAATGCTAAGGATTTTTGTCGCAAATATTGATTTTGCATAAGATTAACTTTGAAAAAGATTCATAAAAACTAGAAGTTAATTTGTATTATGACAGTGATAATCGTTAGTGAAAATCCAAGTCTCATACATACCCTACTCCCCCTAAATACGACCAATGGACTCGACCATTAACGCTAGCTTCTAAAACATGACACTTTCATTTCCAAAATGATATATAGAAAATAAAATAACATAAAGTAAAGAGATATAGGAAGAAATAAAAGGATTAATAAACAACAAAAACTGTTGCTTTTATAAGGCAAATATAAAATACATTAACATGTTACAAAAAAATCTAACCGATAAACATGTCTGCTATGAACTACCGTAAATGTCATCCGCCATGACAGCCAAGTATAAAAAGTTAGTGATGATTAAACAAGCATCTGTATTTTTATTTCAAAACTGATGATCTAGGAACATCTAATCTAATCTAATCTAATTTACATGATATTATTCAAAAGTTAAAAAATTTGTGGAGTTTCACGAATTAAAACTAAAGTTTGGCACCGCTATAATTGTCTAGTAAACTCTATGTATGATCGATTGTTTGTTTAAAATCGATTCGAGCTTTCTCATCAAGTTTTAATTGACAAGCGCTAGCTATGCAGGCAAAGTTTTAAGAATTAATTATGTAAAATTTGATGATTCATTATTTTTTTTTTAAATCTATTTTGATTATTGTGAATGGCTTTATTTTTAATACCGTAGTGAAGTAATTAGAAAAGTAATAAAAAACAGCACCACTAAATAAAATTCAATTCGATTATGCTCATCACTATCCCCAACCCATTTGAAGAGTTAACCGTGTTGAATACTAAATAGTGGTATCAAGATTTTTTAGCGCGTAAAAAATCTTCATTTTGTGATTAATTGATGTATCATTTAGACTGAAATAGTACAATTATGGAAGAAAACATTTTTGAAATCATTTTAGTTTATAAAGTTATATAATTAAGCACATCATAATATTTTTTCAAACATAGATATTTGGTTTGTTATGTCTATTAAGTCATAAACAACAAACAAAAACCCTTTTATTGATTATATTGATATAATTTGTACTTTTTTTTGTGAATTTCCCAACCACACAACTTTATTAAATTCCTTTTACCAATTGCTTATTGTTGATAATATCAAGTCAAGATATACAGAATTATATTCAAGTTACTTTTTGAGATTTTTTTAAATCTTTAACCTCTCAAATACTATAAGATTTGAGTGCCTGGTTTATACTAAAAGTAAATGTATTTATTTTGAAAGAATTGTGATATTTTACGGTATAATTTTATTTCCATACATCTAAGGCAAGTAGATTAGGTAAAAAAAAACTTGTTTCAGATTATCTTGTGCAGATTTAATGGGCATGAAAATTTAAAACAGAACAAAATATATCTTAGTATTAAACCAGTGCATACACATTTACTTTACGCATTTACAACCNGATTTAATGGGCATGAAAATTTAAAACAGAACAAAATATATCTTAGTATTAAACCGGTGAATACACATTTACTTTACGCATTTACAACCATGAACAAGAAAAAGGGTTAGAACTAGGGATGATCCCTTAAATGCTCAAGAACTTTCGAGATAAATTTTGGATTCAAGACTAAAATCCTTTTAAAAAATTTGTTTTCAATTTTTCTAATGAAATTTGTTTGAGTCTTAGAGTCTTACTTCTTATTGGTGATTCAGAACCAATTATAATTATAGGATGAGCATAACAACCATGCCTCAGGCCAGTAATTTAACACTTAACTGAATGTTCTAATGAATGGATTGTAAGAAAGAATGTTAGTTAACATTTAGTTACTTTTGTATTTTCTATTACTCTATTGAATTTATATTTCCTCTTATGTTAATAACTATTCCAAGATTCAAATCTGAATGTGAGATTTAAATTCAAGATTCCTAAAATAGTGAATTTGACCCAACTATAGTCGGAACATTACTTAGAATTGAGGTGTACAGGATATTTTTAAAGAAACAATATTCATTCCAAGATTCATTCATTTTATTATATGCCTCTTGTAGAATGATGTATATAAATACATGTTCTTAAAATTCATAGAAATTCTTCATATTGCTTTAAGGAAAAGAAAAATAAGAAACATCACTTGATACGCACACCAAAAAAAAAGAAGTTTTCCTCTTATGATCAGACAAACTTTAAATACAAAAAGGTGTGGCATAAATTTACAACAAACATGACGGAGGGCAAATATTTAAAACAAGTTGAAAATTACTAATAAACATTCCACTGTAAAATAATTTGAGTAACAAGAAAATAATTCGACCTGAAAGGATAGTTTGATTATACCTATATAGAAAACAAACTTCTCTCTTAACTTCTTCCTTCATGCTTTACATTTCTAACTTCGTATCCCTTTTCCAGTTACACGTAAATTTTAATTTGTGGAAATATTTTTATATCATCTAAAGAAATTAGACGGTAAAGTGCTCCACAGACTTTATCGCCTCGTTACCAAAAAATGGAAACATTTACTTAAAACTCGTTGGATATGTAAAACAAATTAATATACATTGTTGCAGAAACATGATGGAAAAATGAACATCACATTCTACCAAAAAGAATAAATGAAATAATATATCCTGTTACAAAAACATTGAGAAAATAGCAACAAACATATCTGTCCACCAAAGAGCATAGCAATCAACTCCCTACCCAGGCCTGTGGTTAGGGAAAATTATATTTTCTTATAGTTTGGAAACTATTGGGTTGATAAAACATATATTTTAAAAAAAAATTTTTAACTATGTTTAATGATTCTACAACTTTGCAATGATTGGTTATTTCTATGGATGGATCGGAATTACTTTTTTATTTCAGGATGGAAACGGGAAATTTAAAAATTATGCTTTAGAATAAATTTAGATTAAAAATATATTGATTTGTAAACTAATATGGTACGACTTGTAAAAGTTATATTATTATTAAAACCCGCTTCGATGTCTGTATGGCCTAAGGCATCACTCTCGCAATAGACTATACTGCCAAGGATGGGGAGATCGTAGTTAGATCCTGGCTGGGTGTAATAAGGGTGGTTTTCCCCCGAGATGGTTTCCCACTCTATCCATGCAAATGCGGGTACACCTCTAGATTCAATCTTTCTCATTCCTAGCACACTAGAGTCATACTTAATGTAACTTAACATAATGGTTCTTCTCGTGTTTTTAAGTGGAAGCGATCACGATGTAGTTAACTTAACGTAAGAGATGTCCTGGGAGGTATTTCACGTTAAGTGAACGCTACATGAAGGGTTTCATGTGATCTAGCCAGCCAATCATTATGCGAGTGACGTCTACAGGGCTATTTAATAATTCATTTGTTCATTTTAAAACCAAGGTTTACTCTTTAGCTTAAGCTCTAGTGATCAGACGTTGAAACAAAATAATTAAACTAAGAGTGGAAGGCTAAATTTATCAAAAAAGTTTAATAGTAGATATTTATTATATCGATTGAAAACTGTAAACATTCACAGATCCTCACTTTACAAATAGTATTAATCACAGATCAAAACACATAGGTACTCTAGAATGCAGATGTTTGGCTCTAGTTGTTACGTTAAGTTCCGCGAATCATGATCACACGTCTGTTTTGTTAAGTTAAAGTTAAGTTAATCGTGATCCCGGCATAACCTAACTATCCTTTCAGGTTGGCTTCCTTCCTTATCATAAACATTACATTATTTTACAGTCTTTTAAATTTTACATATTTATATACATAAAAATATAATCTCTTGTAAAACCAGATGGAAATTTATCAAAGGGTTTTTTCAACAACATTTGTGGTTTGTACTTACCTAGGTTAGAACAGCCAAAATAGGAAATACAATAAAACCAGAGGCTTCACAATACTACCTATAACTTTACACAAATATGCCAGTCTCACTTTGCAGATAAACAACTCTGTAAAGTTTCATTTTAATGTCTAATTTAGTCTGTACACTATTATTCCAGATGCAATGCTCAGTCATCAATTATGTCCAAAGGTCCTTCGGTCAGGAGCAGTCCTCGCTCCCACAGATCCGACACTATTTGGAGCTAGGAACAACCATACAAAGCACACATGATCAATGACAAAATAAAGGCAAGGCTACAGATGAGATGCTAGAGGTGTGTGATCAATCTATCTAAACTTCAATCAAAGCAACTTTAATATATTTGTAGAGCTAGCAGTTTGTATTTTATAAAGTATAGATGTTTTAAATAGACAATTTTTTTTCTTGAGACATATAAATGTTTATAGTTCTTATATACAAATTAATTAAATTGTTATTTAATAAAACTTATGTTCAAAACTAATATATTTTTTATAAAGTGTAAATGTTTTTATTAATTGTTAAAGCCGGAATATTTTCAATGCAAAGTCGAAGTTAATATTCGTTTCAAAGCCAAGTCGAAGTTTTGAAGCTCCATACACCCCTATAAACTAGTTTATGACAGCTACTTACCGATCTTCAAACATTATTTAAATTAACGTTTATTGGTTAATCTCATTAGTTGTTTTTTTATTTGATCAACCCATTGTGAATCGATTTTGTTTAACCCTATGATAAAAATGTTTGAATGCACTTTAATAAAGTGTAAATACAATATCTGAGTCTGAAGACAAAGTGAAAAATAAAGTCCTAACTGTATTCCATTGCCCTTGTGAAATGCACATATAATGTATAGTGAATTTCCTTGTGCTGTTTTCCTAGTATTTTCAAATATTTGAACTAGACATGAGTGAGCAGCATCTCACCTTCTGTGCCAGGTCATCCAGAGGTAAGTCGCTGACAGACACAAACTTTGGGTAGGAAAGTATGAGGTGTTCTATGATGGGAGCATGATCCACAGCTAACTCCAAGAACTGAGGCTCTTCCCCGTGGTATTCCAACGAGTTATCCAGAGTGTGGTACAATCTTACAGTGTTATCGTCTCCTTCGGTCACAAGCCTGAAATGCACAAAATGATTCAATAATCCAAAATATACCAGTGGCAGCGATGTTAAGTGATAACTGTTCTTTTCACTGTAAAAGCCAAATTGTGTTTGTTCCCTTTTATGTGTTTCCATCCCTCGTCACTGTCGAAGAAAATGTTATAAATGAAGTATGTAGGAAAAAGATGGCAAAGGAGACCAAAAAAGAGATGGGAAGAGCAGATAACAAAGTGTTCAAGTGAGAGGAGAGTAACAGAAGAGATTAAAAAAAGAAGAGTGGTGGAAGAGTAGAGGAAGATGGAGGCACAAGCTGGAAACAGTTAATTATGATGATAATGATGATGATACTGTATCTTCTTCCACATATAGCAAAATGTACGCTCAGTCTACCCTGAAAGGTATAAGTCTTACCTTGATAGATTACACTATGACCATATCTTATAAGCTAGACCATAGTGGGATATTACAAGGTAGATTGATACCTTACAGGGTAAACTAAGGGTACCTCTCTTAGTGGAGCAATATCTATTCCAAAAGTCAAGTTTGTACCCCTTTTATTTTAACCATACTTATTTGAACAGGATTGGTAACACACAGACCATTAATAACTCAATACATAAAAAGGGTAGCATAGAGCAGTGGTTCTCAAACTGTGGTCCCAGAGATGATGTCGGGTGGTCTGGAAACAGGACCACCTTAATATTATGTGAAAGATCTAAAGCATACAAGATTGACAGATGTCTACTAAGTCAACGATAATTTGTACCACAAGTAGTATTACAAGTGAGATGTGCATAAGAAACAAAGTCTAGTAAAAACGCTGTCTTTTATTGGTTGATAAACACGTCCATTGATATAATTTCTGGCTTCGGCAAATGGACAAGTAGGGGGTGTATTAGGTATTAAAGCAGGTAGTCTGAATATGCACCTAATGCTTATCAAGTGGCCCTCTATTGGGAATAGTTTGAGAAACACTGTTTTAGAGAAAATGTACCCATCCAAAACACCCCAAAAACCGAGAAAAAAAGTGCAATGACTGTTGATCACTAAATCCCTGCTGCTGTGTTTAAAGAAGATTTGAAGGAATCCCAACTTAAAAATTCTAAATCGATATGCCGACAGAAGAAATAAAGATTGTGGTTATTAAGGGAAAAAATACCAACTTAATTGAGATTAAGAATTAAGTTATGCTAGTCTGATGTGCTGGTGACAGGGAGGCCAGGGGTTTAATCTAGGCTAGGTGCATCAATTATGTTTATTTCAAGATAGTTTTCACCCGCCTTGGTGACGTAGTTGGCTAACGCGCTAGTTTCGTGTTGAGCTAGACTGCCTGAGACAGGGAGATCTAGGTTCAAATCTCAGTTGGCTGAACTGGGGGGGAGGGGGGTTTCCTAAATGGTTTTCCACTCTCCCTCCACTCAAATGCGGGCTCACTTCCTCTATATTCAACCTTCCCAATTCCTAATCCATTAGCGTAATTAGTAAATAAGAGTATAACCCGAACGGGTAGTAAGACGCAGTGCTAAAATAAATAAATATATGGTTTTCAACTCTCCCTCTCATGTAAATGTGGTTATATTTCATCTTAAATTTTACCTTTCTCAAACTTATTTCATTAGTATAATTAAATATGACTAGCTCGGACAGATAATAAGATGCAGTGCAAAGAAGGAAAAAAACACCACCTAAAATATATAGTAATGTTGTTATGAAAAAATCATATTGCATTTATTTTAACTTTAGAGACAATAATGTTTTAAATAAAAACAATTACTAGTTCAAACTATTACCTGAGAGCCTGAGCTCGAACAAGTTTCACCTTCGTATCTGGCTCAATCTCAACTCGGTTTACAACTTTTCCCTCAGATATCATCCTGAGGCCATCACCAAACACAGAACTTTGTTTCTCTTCTGAAAAGGAAAACACAAACTGAATAAAACCACGGATCTCATAAATAGAATCGAAAGAAACAAATTATCTTTGTTTGAAATGTTATTTTGTTAATTAATATAGTGAAATATATGTAACTCATGTTTTCAATTTTTGTCTACTTTCTAGAGATTGTTAGCATAAATATACAGGTCTAGCAGTGTCCGTTTCCATTATTGAGAAACTCCCGTCATTGGGAAGTTGTTGCATCTTCAAGAGGCCATATTATTTTGCCGGGGAAATTTAAACTGTTCGCTATAAAGATATTGTTATTCAGAGGTGTCCGTTAAAGGAGATTTCACTGTATTCTTTTAAAAAAGCCCGAAGGATATGTATCTGCTGAATACAGGCCATGATTGCTTGGCTTCCCAATTCTACAAACTTAAACTATATTCATCTCCTCAATGTGCACTTTGTAAAGAAGATGATTCTACCATGGATAACGACCATCCCCTGTGGTGGTCAGATGGGCAATGCTTTAACTAATCACTATTGAGATGAAAGAAGGAAAATGGAAGAAATCCAGTATGCTGACCATGGCCAACCATAGTGTAATTGAGAAGATTTAATTCCTGGAGTAAAATCATTAAGTTAGAATGAATTAATCTTGATTTCACCTATGACTTTGCTTAATATTTTTCCAAGTTTTTCTGTGACTTTGGAAAAGTGGTCCATGCACAGCCTTAAGGGTACATACATACTTTACTATTACAATAATTGTTTATTGTTAAAAATGGTACTGAAAATTGATGTGATAACATGTTCATTCAATTAATTTATATACAATTTTACCTCTTTGTGTTTCTTAACAAATTGTACACGTCAAGTGAATTTATCTGCACCGGTGGTCGCATGGTCTTACCTTACACATCACTCTTGTGTTAGAATGCATTGTCAGTGACAGGAGATCAAGTTTTGAATCCGTGGGCGAGTGTACTGAGGACGTTTCTAAAAAATAGTTTAGTGTTCTTCCTCCATGCAAATGTGAGTACATGTAATTTAAATGATACCTTTCTCATTCTTATTCTAATAGCAAAATTAAAGTATGCCTAATGTGTATAGCCCAAACAGGCGCTAAAAATGCAGTGATTTTTTTCTCTCTAATTATCGCATTTTATTTTGCCCTATATGGTTTTATTAAGAACAACCATCTCTAACCAGGTGTGAGCACTGGCGGGAGAGCATCGTGCATGAACTGCTTGCCCATCTGATCCGCGGCTGCATCAACAGGAGCGTATTCAAACAATTTGTCGAAAAGTGTCCTCGCCTTGGTCAGGAACTGCTGCCTTTGCGGCAGATCCCGTTTGGTGTTGACCACACCCATGTAGTTCAAGTAGCCGACGGGGAGACCTTGTCGGAAAGACACATCCTCCTCCATCGCAATCTTAAGTGCAGCAGGGATGAGCTGAAAACAAGCGTTTGTAGTTAGGGATGGGATTCTTAAGGATAATTGAAGATTTAACAAAATATCAGATCTGAGATTCAAACCGTTTTTAAACTTTGAATGGAAATTTGATTTAGAGCACTTGTGCTGCTTAGTGATCGTTTAGACCAACATAATTATAGGAAAAACTTACTGCAAGAAAACATACCATTACTTTATTACTTAATTGACTGTATAAATGTTATAAAAAATGCATTGTAACAAATATTATTAACATCTAGTTATTATTTCTATCTTTATATCATCATCATCAGTTACTGTTTCCAGTGTGTGCCCGGGTCGGTTTAGCAAAATGCCTCCATCTTCCTCTAGCCTTCCACCATTCTTCCTTTTTTAATTACTTTAATTATTCGCCTCTCACTTGCACACTTTCTATTATTCGCTTCTCCCATCGCTTTCTTGGCCTCCCCTGCGGGTTTTTTTCACAGAACTTTATTTCCATCACTTTCTTTAGCATCCTCTTTTCTTTTTTTTTTCCATATCAACTCTTAAATTAATGTAATTATGTAAATCTAATAGCCAAGATTTTTTTTTAATTTGAACCGGAATTTTTTCGTAGAGATTCGTGGTTTACTCCAAAATTATGGGACAAGACGACTAACAACCAGACCCTAGATAAATAATTTACCACTAAATAAATGTTAATTAACAATGTAATAAAAAAGTTATCATACAGTTATAATTTATATTTCTATAGCAACTAATTACCAACAAAAATGAATGAACTACAAATTGAAGAAAAAATTGTAAACCAATGTGGGAATGTAGACCTTGTATGAATATCATGTTTCTAAAGGGTTTGAATCGAGATTCAGGATTTGTAAGGTAAATTAAAGATTAAAATTCATGATTAAAATTTGATAAAATAGTGGAGTTGACTTAACAAAGTTAACACATTATTTCTTTAAAGCAAGCACCTTTACATCAAAATGGTGAAATGGGACAGCAAGTTAAAAAATTGGATGTGTTTGTAGACCCAATATGCATTTTATAAAATACTTGTGGTGCAAAAATAGACTCCATCGTCACCAACTATATTAATATAATCATAATTAATGGTGGGCCGATACCTACTTTTCTCGATTCCGATACCTTGCTCGATACTATCAATTCATCTCCTCGATACTCGATATCCTATTCGATACCATTCAACATGAAATTAAATAAATACTCATTTTGTAAGCATAGAAACTAGGTCAAAAGAAAAATATTTAATTTGTTTCCAAGTGTCAAAATATGGAAACTAGTCAATTAAGCTATTTAAACAAATTATAACAAGAATCAACCAGACTAAAATAACATTTACAATGAATAGTAGACCTACAATAAGAAATATTATCAGTTTTATCAATTTATTACTATGAATTTCATTTTGAAAACGATCTTAAGTACGAAGCGAAGTGAATGGAATACGGAAACGGAAATAACCTTGAAAGTCATAAATGATATGACTGACAATAATATTGTGGAAGGACTCAAAAAAACTTTTGAGAATTTTTAACTCAAAGTTTTTTTAAAAACTAAAGAGCTTTTATGTTTTCACTTTTATCAATTTTAGTTTTTTTCTTTCTTTTTAATCATTTCACAATATCTATTAAATTAATTTAATAATTTTCTTAAGTGAAAAGATATTTAGAATAAAAGCTATATTGGCGACACTGGTTATGAATAATATCAAAATTGAAGGTGACATTGCTTACAATATTTAAAGTCGAAAAATAAAAAATTAATATTTTATGTGGATTATTTTAAAATCATTCAAATATGATGCAGCTGCGAGCGGGCAGATTCATTTGCTCACCACTCCCTTGCCAAAGCGCTGAGGAAAATCGACCTTATGAAGTGAATATTTACTCGACTATTTCAATACAAGTGTTCTCCTTGGGTTAGTTTTCGAAACAGTTCCCTTTGATAAATGAAAATCGACCTTGTGTCGACCGTGACTATGTTTATAAGCTGCAAAGGAATGGCTTGTTTATATTGAGTTTATAGCTGAGCGAACAGAATAATAGGACAAAGCAAAACTACGAGTAGCTAATGTCTAGCCACTGACGTTCAAAATCAACCGTTTGAGGAGTCAACTGTGTTGAATACTGAAGAGTGGTATCGAGAATTGTAGCGCATAGTATCGATTATTGCTATACTAGTCGATATCATGAGTATCGAGGAATCGAGTATCGGAATCGGCACAGACCTAATCATAATACTACTATATTGAACTTGTACACTAACTATACAAACCGAGCGGCTGCTGCCATTAGCGATAATAGTACATTTGTGGAGAGAAGGTGTCATGTGGTCAGCACAACAACACACCCTTCAGCCATCAATCTCAGTTTTCTAGACTGGAGTCACTACCTATTTATTCAAGTATCCTCTCATTTTTCATCACAAGGCTGAGTTTTACCCACTGTTTCAGACAAATTCTGGAGGCGCTAGGAATCGAACCTGGGACCTCTGGATCTATAGCCAGGAATTATGACCACAAGACCTCAGAGAGAGTCTTGTATACTAATTTTAAGTATTTAAAAAAAAAGTGTAGTTTGTTTATTATAATCATTATCATTGGATCTTGTTTTTAATAATTTTAATAGCAACATTTTCTGTAAAGTTGAGCTTGGACATGTAGTTATTCATGTGTTCTCTTGGGCATTTCAAAATTCAAAATTGTTTTTTATCAGCAGCTCTTGCAAGCTCAGCTCATTTAAGTATAAGAGAAAGAGGGACAGGAAAGTAATGAGAGGAAGAAAGAAGAAAGAGAGGCAGAAAGTGTGTGTTTGTGTGTACCCAGGCACATAATTCTTAGAAATTTTGAAACATTCAATATTATATGCCAGTAGTATGAGCCAATATTGAAAATATAAATTGTTGTAAGAGAGTGCAAGAAACTATAAATAGCCAGCCTGAGGCTACTGTGTGACCGCACCTTGCAGGGTGAAGAACATCCGTTGTTCACAGGAATTGTCTGTATGGCCAGTTTTGGGTCATGCGATCATAGGTAGTATGTTCTAATTGGTTGCAGGGCACAGTTCAAAATCAACGGTTTGTAAAATCTAAAGTATCTCTCGTGGCATTTGGCCCAGAGCTATTCTCGAGTATGGAAGTGTACATGCCACCCACATACATAATTTGTAGGAACGGTCGGGCACCCGAAATTTTGGGCAGTAAATCAGACATTTAAAAATTCCGGAATGTTGGGCGAGTATTTCTTATGCTCGTACTTCGATCGGGCATCTCAAGCACTTGGTTAGTATATAATACCGTGTTAGCACTTCTAATTCTAATTCAAACTTTGAAAAAGATAGTGTTTAACTGATATTCATAGTTGAATTATTTCAATTCAACTGATACTAAACAAAGGTAAGTATTTACTATTACCTTGTATTAATTCGTAAATTATTATGTTTGCTTTCAACAAAACTACGATAACGTTCCTCACAGGTTACAAGTCTACAACATAGCAAAATTAAGATTACTACGAATTAATTTTCTCTGTCAATGCCAACAACATAACAAATTCAACATTTCCACATTGAGATTTTTAGGCCCTTTGCTTGCAAAAACTTAATTAAAATTAGTTTTCTTTACATTTCTTTAATTTACTATTATTAACCAGATTTGCTAGGATATAAATAGAAAAGTATGCATCAAATGAACATTAAATAGGAAATTGTCATTTTGCTTCAAGTAAACACATTTTTGATTTATGTATGTTCCAAGTTTCATGCATAGTGTATCCTTTCAATTTTTTAAATCTTTATTTGAATTTATGTAATTGTGCTATAAAGTAAATAAAGACTATTTACTAAGTAGTAAATACTAAATAACATTCAATTTAACTTTATTTTTATATTAATTAAATTTGTATTGTGCTCCACATGTTTAAAACTTTAAATATTTGTCTTTTAGTCAAGTAATTTCATTTGTGAATGTTTATTAATAGTGTTATTTTACATTCATACAAATGTAAGTGAAAAATAAGTTAATATGTCTGACGAAGGAATAGTTGATGAGCCTATACCTCAACTAAACTTGCAGGCAAGCTGTAGCAGTATTTATACAGAAACAATTGTGAAACCGCAAAATAGGCCTAGTGATGTTTATCGAGAAGGAAATTTTAGTAAAACTCCTATTTGAAAATTTTTCACCAAAATAAGTAAAGACTATGCTAATTGCAACAAGTGTAATGTTTAATCAAGGTTCTATATTGTAACACTACTAGTCTTTACAGGCATTTAAAGAACATCTCATTACTGAGCATCCCATTATTGAGCATGAATTTACTGTGTTGCGAAATAAGTAAAAAAAAGTTTGCAAAATGAAATGCCTGCCCAAATTTGCCAATGTCCGAGTGTAATTATGTAATGCCCGCCCGATACAAATATTCGCTGCCTGACCACCCCTAATAATTTGTAATCTACTGTATTTTCCTGGTAGTGTTTTTCTTATGTAGGTGTGAGTGTCACCCGCACGTATATATTTGTAATAGTAAATAAATAAAAGTATTTGCATTGGCCACAATTATCAATTAGTAGGTTGAACTTATTATTCTACAACACGTACTATCCACTATACGATTAGCCAACTTAACGTGATGCAATTATTATTCGTAAATTTCTTGTTCATGCACGCAAAAAATATCATGTTACAAGTTTTTGGTGATAAATGGTAAAAGTAAAGTGTATCTTCGATAGGAGTGTAGATAAATGACAGCTAGCAAAGTTACCAGATCTACTATCATGTATCCATTCACCAAACCATATGATCTGAAAGACCATGAGTTGTTGTCACTTTTGGCAACCAAAACTTTCACAACAATTTGTTTATAATATGTTTTTCTTTTAACAGTTTTTACATTACTGAGACACAAACTTATGAAAATAACCGTTTGGATGTTTCTTTTTTGTAGAAGCGCCATCTGCGGTGGTTCACTTATAAAAAATGCTCTGCCAAAGAGCTTTTAAAAGGTTGCATTCTCTTTACAAATCAAGATGGTGAATCAGAAGAAACAGGGACAGTTTATGACATGCCATCATTAAATGTTTTATTTTGAAACTAATATTTTGTATGGGTCTTTCTTCAAGTTATAGAATTACATTTATTTATTTTAGTGGTCAGTTATAACAATACACATATGCAAATATAATACTTTTTAATTTATTATTTCATTTACAATAATATCTCTTGTTGCCACAACTGATAAATAGACATAATAATTAATAATATTTAGTTTAGAACCTCGTCTTACAAGCCGTTCGGGTTATACGCTTAAGTACCAATTACGCTAATGGGTTAGGAATTGGGAAGGTTTAATTTAGAGGAAGTGAACCCGAATTTGCGTGGAGGGAGAGTGGAAAACCATTTAGGAAAAACCATCCTTAGTTCACCCGACCGAGATTCGAACCAAGATCTCCCCGTCTTCGGTAGTCTAGCTTAACACAAAACTAGTGCATTAGCCAACTACGCCACCGAGGTGGGTTCACAACATAATAGTTTTATTGGTATATTTTGTTATTTCAATTAGTTATGAAAACATCAATTATTTAATAATCTTTAGGAAAGTATTATTAGAATTGTTTGATAACACTTTTTATTGATAATATAGTGTTACAAAGCAAATAATAATAATTATTATTTCTGAATAGGTTGATGTTAGTGACTTTCAGCCAATATTTGCAATAAAGAATCTTCTGCAAGCTGTCACTTATTATACACACTCTAACCGTAGATAGACTCTAGTATTAAGGTGCATATCCAACCTTCTCGAGCAAATCTCCCCAAGTGTTGCGCTGGTAACACGACAATGTGATATGCAGCGAGTGACAGCCTGGTACAGTGTGACCTTGGTGGATGATCCCGCGGGGAAAGTATAGTAGATCCCCAGGGTTCAGTGTCACCTCCATGACTGGCTTTCCAATCTCGTCATCCGTTAAGTTACCACTTGAGAATTGAGGGAGAACTTCTTGCTTCTTCCTAACACAAATCAAAGTAATATCTTTTGATAAAAATTGGGGCTTGAGGTTTACACCCAATATCAACTCTCAAGTAACTGCGAGTCTTATGGAGAAAAGCTTTATCTTCGCTCTCTCTCTCTCCCTCTTGGTTAACTGTTGCCAAATTTCCTTGCTTTCAGTTATGTCGGAAGGTGATGTGTGAAGGAGCTATTGACAACATTGATGAACCAGTGTTGTGAAACTTGTCTTTATTTACGGGAACCACACAAAAACAAGAGAATGACAAAGCTGTTTCCCGATAGTAGCCGTGCAGTTCCCTTAAAGATGATATATGGTATAGTTTCTTCCACAGAGAGTGAATGTGCCCATTAAGAGATACGCGAGGAGGAAAAGTAATAAGAATAGAGATCTAAAGATTCAGAAGGGAGAAGACAATATTAACTTGATGAAGAGGTTCCTAAACTGTGGGTCACAAATAAAATTTAAAATGTGAAATTTTTGTAACCAGGCTATTTGAAAATAGAAAACCATGAAAAAAAAACTATCTAAAAAGGGTAAAAATTTAGGTTCATAAAATACAGACATGGGAATAGGGTTTCATGTTAGTGCCAATGGCGTGGATGCCAATGCCTTAATCAAAAGAAACCAGAAACAAATGCACCCTTTGCATAAGCCTCATTTTGAGAAATAGATCAGTGTTTTATAAAATTATATTCAATAAAATTTAAATAAAAAACAGCAATAAAATTATATATTGAAATATCGCATTCCCGCCTCCAACCTCATATCCATTAAGGCTTGGTGGGTTGCAAGGGTTTTCCCTTTTTTTAAATTGGGGTGCGGTTCTTAATAATTAAGGAACCATAGAATGACTATAGCCTACATACATTTGTTAATATTAATTACAAACAAACTTTAAAAAAATTATTTATATGATAGTAAAGATCTTGTTAGTTTAGCTTTCTCATGAGAAATTATATCATTGAGACTGAAAGATAAAACAAATGATTTTATGCAAGTGAAAATAAAGTAAATTAAAATATTTTACATACAAGATATTTGTGTACATTTTGTTCATAAGTATAGTGCGAAGTGAGTTTAAAAAATATATTCTAACTATGAGAAAATACCAAAGATTAATTAGAAAGCAACTTCTAAACAAAGCTTTTAGAGGCACAACAATGGTCAAAAATTGGCCGGTGTAGGGTCTTTTTCTTTCAAAGCTTCGTCAATCACACATATAATTTCAGCATCAAATTCAAACTTTTTACCTCCACCCCCAATTAGTGTGCCTTTGTCTAGAGATGGAATTCAAACTAAATGGTATTATTATATGACAGGGTGGCTACAAAACTCTTACTATAAAATTCTCTGACTTTCTCAGGTATGCAAGTTATTTATTTAGTACCATATTTAATGTTTTAGATATTATTTGTGGCACTGTGTAAATGTGTTATAAAACAAACCTTGTAGAGTCATCTAATGTTAGAAGAATGCTAAGACAGTGCATTTTGTTAATGCTGAGAAACAACATCACACTTTTGTTTGAATTTTTATGTGCAGAATTAGTTAAGTATTAAAATTCTCAACTGTTCCTTATTTTTTATTTAATTCCCTGACAACTCCGTGATTTCAAAAACAACTTTAAAGTGAAAGTTAAATAATAGGCCTACAACATTTATCACAACACATATAAATAAGTGGCCACAAGCTTATTTGTACACCTAGCCATGAGTTTATAATAATAATAAAAAAAACGTCAGAGTTAAGAACATGAATTCATCCGAACTTACCGTGGCGCATAAAGACGCCATTTCTTCTTTCCCTCAATCTGTAGAATGAATGCTTCAATGTCATCATAGTGAGGTGCAAAGCCCTGAGACTCTGGGGGTGTCAGGTAAGAATTAGCGCCAACAAAACAACCAAAATATTCCTGCAAGGTTGCATTTAAGGCGCGCAGCTTAGGGATGTATGTCTGAGGGTTCAATAATCTCACGCTGCAGCCCGTGCTGTAATAGTCCCACACGACCGCAGGGTGAGCCCGTCCAACAGGATTGTGCGTTTCACGTTTGCCTTCAGAGAAGGATGTGATGTCGATATTCTTAGTATACTGAATATTGTGTGTCTTTAGCATTTCATTGATTGCTGGAGTCGAGAGAAGAGAGTCATAGTAGGACGGTTGGGATCGTTGCAGAACCATCGGGCACGTCTCCCATGTATCCCTAAACAAGTGGAAGTAAAATTATTACCTCTAGAATATTAAGCTAATGGTTGTAAATAAACAAAAAACCAAGAGCTAAGTTAAATTATACTAAAAAAGGAAAGATTAGAGGTAAGTGGTCGGAAGCGAAAGGTTTAATTCTGACTGACCTAAAAATCAGGGCTGTGAACTTGGTATGCCAAGCCTTCGGCTCCAACTCCTCTATTTTTATAATGTCTGACTCACACTCTGACTACTTCAAAAATTGATAATATACAGCCAAAACAAATTTACCGCAATAAAATGCTTCAATATTGATTACTTCATGCGAAACTTATTTGGTCTTGTTAGGCTAATTTATATTTGAATAAATATGTCAATCCAAATTATAAATATTGCTCCTAAATAATAAAAAAGTATTGAATTAAAATGATATATTTAGTTATTTACTATATAAAATTGAAAGTTTTTATTTTGACTCCAACCAAAATTGCTTCCGACTCACAACTCAATGGCTCAAGACTCCACAGCCTTGCTGAAAATCACTCTTCTCAATCTTTTTCCCAATATTATTAGAAAAGATCTAGGACAATCAATAATTATGTTATTAGTGAACACAACTAAAAACATTGGGAGCACTTACTTGATAAAATCTTCGGGAAGAATAGGATCAATCAACCATGAAAACAGTTTTTTCCCTTCTTCGACACTATCTGCGACTATCATGCCTTGTTTCTCCTGTTTTATTTTTGTCTTGGTCTTACTTCCCCCCTCTTTTTTTATTTTTTTCTTCCTGCCGCCTGCTTCTTTACCGACCACAGAGTTAGCATTAGTAGTTAAAACATCTGTGACATTTGATGGGGAATCTATATCGCTCTCACCTGAACTAAACTTTGGTGGAGGGAAGGAAAGATCATCTATATGAGGTTTTTTATCCTCTTCCTCATCTGAGTTTAAATTAACACTTTCATCTTGTACCTCCCCGTTGTTATCTTCAAAAGACACACCCTCATGTCCGTTCACAGACGCAGTTTGCGAATCAATAAAATTATTCTGTTTAGGTCCTTTTTTCTTAGATTTCTTTGATTCCAGACCCTGTTGACGAAAGTCTTTTAGTATTTTCATTCTCATTTTCAAATTCCTAACTTTGATTCCTTGGCCATACACGGGCAAATCTGGTTGGAAACTGACATGCCTTGTTTTAGAACCATTGGTTTTGTTGTTAGATGTGTCCTCTAAGTTTAAATTATCTTCTTGGTCTGTATGAGAAGTTGTCAAATTTGCAGTCAAAGAACTCCTCTTCCTATTTTTCTGTAAAATAGGCTTACCATTTTCTTTAAATGATGGCATTTTCATTATTTCTATATCAAAAGTACTTTTTTGTAATTTATTTTGATGATGCGTAATTTGTCTAGCGATTTTTCTGAGTTTCTTATTTCTCCTCTTTTCCTGAAATAAAAATAAAACCATATTACTTATATTTTTAAGCTACTACCCCTTCAGGTTATACGCTTAAATGTGGGTATAGTTCCTAAAATTCTTGTGTAGACAGTGGAAAACTATTTTGGAAAAACCACCCTCAATACACCTGACCGAGATTTGAACCTCGATCTACCTCTCATCAGTAAGCTAGTCTACTGCAAGAGTAGCTTAGACCACGCGGCCACTGAAATGGGATTTATCCAGATATTAAAAATTCCCTGAATTTCCCTGATTTTTAATCAAATTCCTTGAGATCAAAGAAAATTCCTGAATTTTCCCTGCTTGTAGCCACCATGACTAGTTTACACTGTGTAACACTATTCTACTTTGAATTTCAAAAATCATCACAAACACACATGCAAATTACAGAGACATTTGAAATTCTCCTGACTTTTCCTTGTTACTACATAAAATTCCATAACTTTCCCAGGTACACATCAACCCTGTAGCTTGGATAGTATGAATACTTATAAAATAATGCTGATAATTTAAATGAACTACAAAAATGTTATCAATGTTGACGGCAAAATAATTTGTATATAAGATATTCTCTAAAAACATCCTGACTGTGTTATTCATGTAATAGTTTAATCAATAAAAGGGAAGGGACAAGCAAAGTACAGGTGCTTTGTTTTTAATTTAAAGCAAAGTCAAAATGAATAATACGAAATATGCCCTTAGTCGAATCAAAGTTTGATTATTTAAAAAAAAAATTAATCTTAATGTAAAATATTAGTTAGGTATTTTATTTGTTTGTCATGTGAACATTAGTTTGCGATTTACAATAGTATAAAATGACAAACATTGAATATTAATGTGTATTTTAACTCAAATATTTTTAATTGGCAAAGCTTCCAATAGGTGTCGAATCTGGAATAATTTTACATTCAAATCATTTCCGTAAAAAAATAAAATGTGTTTGAGCAATCATGGCCTCTCAAAACTGCCCCATTCACCTCTTCGCTCTGGGTGGTCACGGATGCCTAGGTTAGTATGATGAGGTAGGTTAAGTATTAAGGGTTTTTACTTGGATATACTTTGTGTTTAGGCCAAAATACTTTTTAAATTGAATATATACTTACAGAACGCTGTGAATACATTTCAAATGCTGACAATGTTTGTACATCATTTGTATCAGGACCCATTGAAAGCAGTCTGGAAAGTAAAATTGGAAATGATATAAGAGATTGCACTTTGAGTAGCGGTAATTAATTTTTGTGATAATGAGAAACAAACAAGCGGTGAAATTGAAACTAAACCTGTATATACTCAATGTTAATACTGTTTGGGTTAATACAGATACTGAACTGACAAGATGCCTATAGCAGTAGAATAAATGTGGAGGCTATTAATGGTGTGCAAAGTTTTGAAAAGTTGAATTAAAAGTCGAAGGTCAAATCTCCTTCGGCTTCAACATCTACAATAACCTTCGAATATTTGAAAAATGTCCAAGGAAAGGATAAAACTTCAATAAATTATCTAACAATTTAATTTTATCTTACTAAATATTACATATTTCAATATTTGATAATTTTAAAACCGTTATTAAAGAAATAACACCAGGGTCACTGGTATGAAGTAGAAAAATCGCCTTAGTTGTGATAACATCCCAGCTCGCGTCTAATGTTTAGTCCATAATATTTTATCTATTTGAAATTATATGTGAAAAATTTACAAGTGCATTTTGTCACAGATACTAAGCTTATCAGTAATCCTATGTGCATTAATTATTAATATAGGTCTTCGACTTCGATTTTTCTTCACAAGTTTCAAGCTTCGCTTCGACTTTGCATTTAAAAAGTTGCCTTTGCACACCCCTAGAAAATAAGGGCTGTATCCAAATAGTCAAGTAGACTTGACTTGATTCAGACTTGATAAATTTACACTTTACACGCACTTGAGATTGAATACTGCAACATACTTTTCGAACGGCAAACTACGCTTTACATGCCCTCGAGTCAGCAGTGCTGCTTCCTACCAGTGATCTTCGAAACTATTTTAAACGCCATCTATCAGCCGGGAATAAAAACGAATACAATGTTTTAATATCCATTCCCGATTCTTTTCACTAGACATTTCCAACACCACACAAAAACACTACAACAAAAGCAGTACCGGTAGCCTAGTTAAAATACTTTATCACAGATAAAAGATCACACATCACAGATCACATTACTCTAGCACACAAAAGATTAAACTGTTGCCAGTCAAACTCCGCATCGACGGCGTGTCAAGGGTAACTTGCTGTCACCCTTGGTCTCAAGGGCTTGTGAGGGGTGCATCGGCAAACTTCGTGACTATTTGGACGGTTCTACACTTGATCACGTGATTAACAATGCAACTATCTGGCTTGTGAGGGGTGCATCGGCAAACTTTGTGACTATTTGGACGGTTCTACACTTGATCACGTGATTAACAATGCAACTATCGAGTGAACGTCAAGAGTCGACGGCACGTGAAGTAGACTATTCGGATACAGCCATAGTGTTTAAAAAATACTTAGAATTAACTTTCTTACTTTTTTTTGTTATGTGTCTTATTTGCCCATCCTGGAAAACTTAAAACCCAGTTCACTAGGCCAGGATTCAAACACTGACCTCGTTATTAGAAAACCAGGCTAGACAAGAATCAAACCTTTGATCACATGCACACGCCAAATTAAACTAACTACAGTCTGTTCATCATAGCTTTTTACCTGAATGACAGTTGAAAAATCATATGTTTAGGTTTTGGGTTGCCAACACTCGTACAAGATCACTGTTTTGTTATTATTAATAAGTTTTTAGTTACAGGTTATATTTTACATTTAAAATAATGTGAACTTAAGTTCTATCACAATATTTCATTACGTTTTAAAAAAAATTAATTTAATCCGAAACAATATTTTAAACATAAATGAAAGTACTTATTCTTGATTTTAGAGTGTTTTCAATAATTTGTAATAGGCCTATAGCGTATACCGGTGCATTAATACTTTTTTAATACAGGCGTCGTCTTTACTTGGAAAAGAGAAAGTAGACCTAGGACTACTTGTCATTTTTTTAGTATATGATTTATTATATTATAATAAATTATTTTATGATTGGTTAATATTATTTCAAAATATTTAACTGAATAAAATATTTTTATCCACTGTGTAGGTGCATCGTTGTGAAGAACTAGTTTGTGTCATGATTGCAATCACATGGTCTAAATTCGTTGGTCGTCATTATAAAGCAATATTTGTTAGACCTTTTGTGAAAGTACTGTCAATAGCCTACATAATTTTTGTAGGTGGAATAGTATTATAAATAAGCTTTGTGGCCAACCTCAAATAAATATAAAAACTTTTATTAATTTAGATACATTTTATAGAATTTAATAATGTGTACATTTATAACTTTAAATTTAGTCTCTGGTTTGTTTAACTTTAATTTCAATTATCTTTTATTTTAATTATTGAGCTTCATCCTAGGAGATCATTTTACTAATCATTTTAAGAGTAGGCCTACCTTTTACTTTTAATTATTGGTCTTCCATATGAACATAAAAAAATCATCCTAAATCATTTTACTAATCATTTTAAGAATAGTAACTTGGTTTTTTATATATATATTTATATATTATATATACACATATATATATATTTATTTATTTTCTATTTAGTTCAAATACATAAAAAAAGAAGCAAAGATTGATAGTTTTTGTTGGTCAGGCGATATTAGGCTTAAGTACTGTAGTGAAGTCCCATTAGTAAACTTAGAATAGCACTGAATATTTATAGTCTGTTGTGCACTTAGGAATATTTTAACTTTTTTTTGTTTTAATTATTTTATGCCATCCAGAATAGCTTGCACTGGATTAGTAGCTACACTAATATTTTGTGCGTTTTTGTAAATGTGGCATTTTAGGCTTTCCTGAATATTTAAACACAGAGACTTAAGTAGGCCTATATTTAACTTAGTTAGGTACCTACTTGGAAGAGAGATAAATAAAAGGTAAGTAGTTTAATTTTGTGCAGAATACTAGGTAGGCCCCCTACTATTCTTTGTGTTATAACTACCCTGAAATTATGTTAGCGGTATAATTAGAACACTGGAGTGAAAATATGAGGGTAGTTACAACCATACCACTAAAAGAATTACATCTTTGGAGACTTCTTTAACATTATGATTTAGATTCCTGCATTGAAAAACATTATTTCTCTATGCAACAAATTTATTAAATAGGCCTACCTTAGTGTAGAGTTACATGTCAACTTTTTTGAAGCTATAGGCCTATCTATGATACAGAATTGGCCACAAAGTACAAATGTTTTAGTATTTTTAATAGTCTTCATAGAACTTTGGCCTAGTTTGCTAAATCATAGGGGGCCTATTATAGTTTGTAAATTGCTTGAGGAAGGGAAAGTGGAAAATCTGATTTTAGTGAGTTATGTTTTAAATGTACTCATTCTAAATTATTAAACTTGATAAATCTCAGCATTTGTCGATTTGTTGTCTACTTAAGTGTATACTAATAATTATGAAATTACAATAAATAAATGTAGATATATAATAGATAAAAAATGTTATATATTAACTAGTGATACCGTCTGTCCTATCACTTGAGTAAATATTGTGTTCTATCTTTTATAAAACTGAATATTGATTTGTTATATTAACAAAAGTTTGAATCCATGGAGATGAGGCAATATACTTCAACATTCCTATCCACAAGGCCTATTATGTCTGTAGAGACAACAGACGGGGTTGTTTAGTTAGAAACAATTTCATGGTTTAAAACTTGGTTTCAAGAGAGGAAACCAAAGGACTAATCAACCCATTTGTGGATTAAGTGTAAGAAAAGGTGCTGACCTTAACTTCACCCAAATAAAGGCATCATCATCAGCATATCATTATTATATTTGACTTGCCTTTATTTCTGTTAGACACACATTCATGAAGACGGTAACTAATATGCTAATATGCTTTCACTGAGTTTACATGTTTCGTTTGAAACATAATACAACTAAAACACCAATCATTGAGTATATTTTAAAAACCTTATTCAGCCCCCACAACACGTGTATGGTAGATGAATTGTATTATTTTAAGGTTCCACATTGAGACAGTCTAGATAATTTAGTGGGTCTAAAAAATAAACTTACTATTTCAATAATAATGATATATTAACACAATGTGTTTCACAATCTTGGAGAAAATCTAAAAGCTCATAATATGTTTTAATAGGTTTAAAATTAATATGTAAACACAGTTTACTATACAAGTAATCACTTGCACTCCAAGAATATCACAGAATAAACAACACAAGCAGAACGAAGCAAAGTATAGAGTGGAAGCTACAGTACAAGTGGTTGAATCTATCCAAATAAAAAATTACAGATAGATAGATGTTTTTCATTTCATCGATTTTATTTGAATTCTTTAAATATTTTTTTTAGTATTATTGAGTTGAACATAATATTGGGCAGAACACTTAAATGTTAGAAAAATTTAGAAGTGATTTAATGCACTGAAATGAACAGTTCATTATCTAGTCCAAGAGTTTGTAAATTAAATCTTGTAGTAAAACAATTCGTGAAATAAATATTGTAGTTCTATTTGAACTAGTTAAAATCAAGGTGGCAACCTCTTATATATGAAACAGTATGAAATTATAAAAGCTGTATCATTCAAATTCAAGTCAAGATGGCGGATTAGTGTAGTTATTCTATCTATGGCGTGTGTAAAAAAAATTTTAAACCTAAAGAGGAAAGTGTTTTCTGTGATGGAAAATGTGCAATGTGGTACCAAAAAACCTGCGCTAAAGTAGGCAAAAGAAAATCTATCTTTTTGGTAAATAATAAAGACTCTAAATTATTGTTATGTGAGAGATGTGGAAATGATGGTGCAGCTACAACAATCAACAAAGCCAGTACAACAATGAATCCCGAATTTTGTAATACTCAAATTACCAAGAAAGACTCGAGTGGAAAAAACATTTACTCAATCGGTGACGTGATGCAGTAACTAGGAAGAATGAGTGGCCAGCTTAACGAAATAATACTAAAGTTTTTGCCGTTTCATTTTTGAAAATAAAGAATAGTGTAGGTCAGGTTAAACTTGATAACGAGGCTGTTAAAAAAGAAGTGCGTATGCTTACTCAGCCTAATGAAGAGCTTGAACAGTATATGAGACTGAACAATGTCCTGATTGATGGGATTCCAAAACCGGAAAAGGAAAATGTGACAGATATAGGCCAAGTTCTTAAGATTGGTGAAAAAAGGTGTAAATATAACAGCTAGTGACATTGATATTGCTCACCGGCTCCCACAATGGAAAGCGAGAAAACTGCTGACTATAATAGTAAAGTTTGTTAGGCTAACAAAGGCTTACAATTAAGGTAGATTTCGTGAGAGAGAAGGCTAAGTTGAGGAACACAAATTCAGTTTATTTTATGGATGCACTGGCACATAGCATCTACCTGAATGAGCATCTAATAACTAGTAACAGAAAGAAGTTTGCCGAAGCAAGAAAACAAAGAGATGATGTCAAATTTGAATTTGTCTGGTTCATGAATGGTCATATTTACGTACGAGAAGTGGAGGGAAAACCAGCTGTTCTGTACAACGAAGGAAAAAATTGAGAAGTAAATAGAAATGAGAACGCAAACAGTTTTGTTGTGGTTAAAAAAAATACGTTAATGGTTGTTTTTAAATTGACGAAGTTTAGTGTATTTTTTTCAATATGGTTTTATGGAGTGTTTATTATTCTCGGTTTATAAGAAATTTTTCTTTTTTTACTACAATTTTAATGTGCTCTACTTTGGGTTTTGTCTCATCCAACCCTGGGCATGTACCTTTGTGTTTTAATGTTTTTTTTTTCTTTAGTCTGAGAAACCGTCTAATTGGTAAATATAGCTGTCTATTTCTTTATGTTTCTTTTACACACATCTATAAGTTCCTTCAGTTTTTTTTAGTAACAGGGTAGTAGTAGTTCTAGTTGGTGTGATCCATTCATTTCCTTAAATCTTACATGAAAGATTGCATTCTTCAGTACCAGAGAAAGTTTGAACCAAAAAAAGGTTTAACATCAGACTGTCTCTCAGATTCACGCTCAGGTTATGAGTTTCTGTTAGCTCCCGCATTTTAACTATTTCCACGCCTTTAGTTAACCAGTTATCCATGAAAGCTATTTAAGAAACAGGTAGGCCTAACAAAAGGTATATAAAGATAAATATACAATATATCCGTGCCATAATTCACACAAGTTCACAACATTTAATGTAAAGTGCAAGAGAAAATAAACATGTGTTGAGTTAAATGACTATTGGAGTCTGTCACTCAAGGTCTAACACTGCTCACATACGGCGCATAGACACTCATGTGACGTGGCTTCTCAGTACTACCAACACAGGTATTTTCCGGTTCAAAATTTGCCTTATGCTATATATATTTCTTTTAAACTCAGTGTCATTGGGGGTGTGGTCACAACCCCACGCACCCCTCTAGTTACAAACTCACATTTGATTAAATTACACTGTTATTACACATTCGGTGACTGACGCGTAGCTCTCAGTCGAAGTTAGCTTGGTGAGCACTTGACGTCAGGGGTGGGGTTTACCACTGCGCATACGGCCCTACCGTCTAGTCTAGTAGCCGTGGGTTCAACCATAGCCGTCTTTAGAGTCTGGAAGGTCGTAGGCAGTGAGAAGTGGCAACACCGCATACTGGAGCCAGATACTCGGATCAAGCACGCCATTTCATTCAATCGGTGAGGCGTACTTGCGATATTTGTTGACTGACTACTGCTATGTCCTGTGCGTATAGTATTTTTTTTCCTATCAATAGCTCTAAACATGGTTAATACATGTGTCATGTTTAGTTTCCAAACTACATACATTTTTTATTCTACATTAAAAAATATATATGATTGTGCAAGCAAATCTCACTTTTATCTATTCTAAATCATTTTATAACAATAAGTGATTTTGTTGGCTAAAAAGTATTTTTTTTTTTGTTACTTTTGCTTGAAAATGTTTTGTTGATAAGTTGTCAAAGTTATAACAACTTGTACAAGCAACCTAAAAATAAATATTCAAAAGTAATTTGGTAAGCTAGGGTTTACTGAGCCATCGAAACTGGCTAGTAAAAGTTACTTGGAAACCTGTTAGCAGCACCTTCATGGAGGGGAAAAGACCATTATAAAATATTTTAACAAACAGCTCTCAATTATTAGTTCGCGAACTACATATCTCTAAACTTTAATTTTAATATAAATTTCTAGAAGTGAATTTAAAAATGTCAGTTAATGTAGATTGTATTAATAATTCATAAAACATATTTATTATTGGTATCTTAAAATCCGTCCATATATAAAATGTGCAGAAACTAATATTTCAAAATATAACATCATTCTCCGCTTTTACTAGTGTTATTTACTATGGTTTATTAAGCTTTGTTTTCCTGCAAAATTTATTTAAAATAATTAATGTAATACACAAAAGTATCGGGGTTTTTTAACGTCGATTTAAAAAAATTAATTTTAGTAAGTTAGTAAAAATTTCAAAACAGTATTAATTTTTTTGTAATCATACATTTGTTTATAATATAAATAAAAAGTGCAGTTTTTAAAAACTTTTATAGGAATAAATAAGTATATGAATGAGATATAATAGCTTTGCCTTTAGGTCAATATTTTCATCTTGCAAACCTCTTTGTATGTTTTGTTCTCCTAATACTTCTTACTATAATTATCCAGTTACTGAGACAGAAATCATATATAAACTCACTTATTGACAGAGCCTCTATGATACATTCTATAAAATTTTTATAATAAAACCAAATAGTTCTATAGTTTGTTTCACAGATGGCTCTGTTACTTACACTATGGAATTATTATTATTATTTAGCACCGCGTCTTACTACCCGTTCGAGTTATATGCTTAAGTACTAATTACACTAATGGATTAGGAATAGGGAAGGCTGAATTTAGATGAAGTGAACCCGCATTTGCGTGGAGGGAGAGTGGAAAACCATTTAAGAAAAACCACCCCCAGTTTACCCGACCGAGACACTATGGAATTAGGAACTCATAAAGTTCATTACTGTACTCACAAAAGTACGGCACCTATCCCTTTCCTTATCTTGAGCTAATTATTTCCAGTCCATCTCATAACAGCCTATCTCTCTCAGGTCTATTCAAATTCAGATGGCTCTGTTAGTAATATTAAAACCAAATAGGCCCTACCTATTTTGTTTCACAAATGGATCTCTCAGTAATATTTATATATTCTAATAAAACAAATAGTATAAAGCATGTTTCACAAATGTCTGACAGTAATACTTACTAACTAAATAATAGATAGCTTGTTTCATAGATTGCTCAGTCAGCAAAATTGAGGAATCAAATCGCCAATTGTTTGTTTCACAGATGGCTGTCAGTAATATTTAAGTGCTAATAAACAAAATAGTCCATTGTTTGCTTCACAGATGACTCTGTAATTAATATTTAAATGAAACCAAATAGTGTTGAACTTAAAGGAAGTGTATCCACATTTGCATGGTGAAAAAGTGGGAAACCATTTGGGGAAAAACTATTCAGTATTTCCGACCAGGACTAAATCACGATCTCCCTGTTGTCAGCACTCGGATCTATTGAAAGAGTGATACCATAGACCATGGCGTAATTAACTATGAGAGGTGCCCATTAGTTTTTATTTAAGGACATCAAAATAGCACAAATCCCCAAATTTCTAAATTTAAGGGTACCTACATGATGCTATTGTTATTTGGTACAAAAATTGTACATTCTGAGTATTATTTGTTTACATAATCTAATGGCTATGCATAAAGAAATGTATGTGATCTACCAGAATTAATCATAAATACATTTGAATAGTTTAGACCAGGGGTCGGTAACCTTTTAAGCGAAGAGCTATTTTCTAAAACATGTTTTACTCTGGGGGCGCCAAGAAAAATGTTGATTTCTATGTTTGAACTTTCACCTTTTATTTGTGTGTTTATTAGTGGCAAGTTGAGAATATACTTATTTTAAATGTAATAAACAAAACATAAACTATAATATTATCATTCTTCAGATTTAAATATTTGAGCCTAAAATTTTAAGGAATCCAGAATGTCTTGTGTTGTTTCATCATAAGCCCCGTCTACAGACTCTGTTTCAGTAATTTTACCCATAAGAGATCGACTTCACACTAACAGAGTGCACTGTCTAGAGAGCCCTGATCCTTAAGTCCTGAGCACTTCGTAGAAGTTGACTCAACTTTAACTTTCTAGAGACTAGTCGACACACACAGCACAGCAAAGTAAATATGTGTGCACGCATCGAAATGAAATCACCAATGGCAGTGAGAGGATATATTGCTATATGATCTAATACAAAACCAAATCATAGTTTTACCCGTTGTAAAGTGAATAGAAGGTAGCGCCAGTTGGAGAAAGACATCTGATTGACTGACCTTGTGATGTCACTCAGTACACGAACCAACCCTTTACATAAACAAAGCTATTTGGAAGACAAACTAAGTTGTTAAAATCAGGTCACAATGTCCAATTAACGTCATTTCTCAATTATTTTTTAAAAAAATTGTATGTGTGGCTGATTTAGTATTAAAATATAACTGCTGTATACTGCTGTGACATAATAAATGGCGATCAAATTCCTTCAAGTTGTGCTACCTTTCTATTCTCTTTACATTGGTTTTACCCACAGATCTATTTCAGAAATATTTTTAGGACCATGAAGTCCTATATGGATGTTGAGCTTACAGATTTAGTAGACGAAGATTTATAGAACAATTTGATAGCCTGATTTTGGCTGAAGAACAGTTTAGCAAAAATACAAACAAAATTTTTTATCAGTCAACATTGATAACATTTTACAATATTATTTGCGTTATTCTATGGGTAGGCCCTGTTAATATCAATCAAAAGTGATAGCTGCAGATAACATTGCTTGATGTGTGAACATATTAAAATTGTTTTAATAGCTACCTGATACTGTACTTCCTACCAAAATCAGGATATAGCTCATGCGGAGGTGAACTATTTCAGCTGGAGGGACAGTTCAATTTGAACAATTAGTTCACGAGCTACACATCTCTAATATTAAGGTGAAATGAAGAATTATATTGAAAAATGCTTTAAATTTTTTAGCTAATACTGCATTTTGAAAACTTTTAATTGAATTCATAGATACTTTAGTGAGCTAAAGCTTATGGATTATGTAGTTTTTATTTATGTTATTATTAATAAGAATAATTCAGCGATCATAGACCCTGAAGATCATGCGCTGCCTTGACAAGTCGTCTCCCGGTCGGTCTAGTGCCCCTCTCCTCCGTCTATTGCTACCCCCAGTTGGGTTTGTTCTTTTTCCAGCTCCTCCCGTCAACGCAGTCTATGCCTTACAAGGGGGCGTGATTTTTCTCGGTATTTCTTTCATCAATGCTCTGGGCAATGCATCTTTTAGGCATCCTTACAACATGACCAACCCATTGGATCCGTCTGCTTCTCAAGAAGTTTGTGATTTTGCATCAACCTATTGCACTGCATCTTTGTCCTCTTTCTCCATATGATCATAAAAAACATTTTTATATTTGTTTGCTAAGAATTACATAAATATATCTATGGCAGTAAATTATTAAAATAGATTTCAATATATGATGAAAAATCTTTCATATTTGGTATAATTCAACCAAAAATATGAGATTGTAGACATAATTAGGGAAAAAATAAGCAAATTATTTTTTTTTAATGTAATAATAATAATAATAATAATAATAATAATGCCTTTACATCATGAAATTAATGTGAATATAATATAGGTCATATAGAAGGGGTTATTTTCCAGCTAGGGTTAAAATCAATTAACTATTAAATTAATTTAGTTTTGAAACACTTTTGTAGAATCATGAACAATTTAAGAGTTTCGACATAAATATGATTTTTGTTGTTAGCTAATTTATTTGCTTCGACATTTTTTTTTAATTGGGGAAAACCATGTGCTGATGGTCACATGATCTAATGTCCCATACACGTTGACGATGTTTCCGTACAAGTTAACTATTACCGCAAGAGCAGCCAACTATCACGGTGACTACCTAAGGAAAGTGGCACTTTAACTGATTCATAAAACAGACATTCAGCTCAGACCAGCACAGTTGGGATCCATTATTTAGCTAAATACATCAAAACAGTCTTTTAAATAATGATTTCAAAACCTAGAACGTGTGAGTGACTGATCATCTCAAACTTAGACCTCGTGGGTAAGCTTCGACTAATAGCATAGGCCATTCAGCTCGTCCGGGAACTCCCGAGAGCCAACATCCTTCTGCAGGACAGCTGTTCTTGCAAAATATTTTACCCCTTCAATGTTCTTCAGTTTTTACATTCAATATGAAGGTAGAGTGATGGGGGTCTTACCCCTTTCACCACTTATAGCCAACTCTTTCATAGCATGCTTTGAAGAAGACGCTTTGTACTCGAGCCCACTGAGACTTAGTGTTGGTATGACTCGTGTATCATCTGGCTGCACGGACCTTATACCCTTCAACAGTTTCTGGGCTATCTTGATAGTTGAAACCGCAAACATAATGTTCAAAATGGAAAGAAAAGCCCACAATAAACTATAGTTCCTGGATGTTCTAGCCTCAACATCAAAACAGCACACTCATACGGTACACATGCCAAGATTGACATGGGATCGACAGCTTTACTTCACCTCCAAAGGATGTTGTGATATTGATTTTTATCGCGCAAGAAAAATCCATTGAATCCAATGGGTTTGGATCCTTAAACAGTGGGTCTTGAGTTGAGCACTTCACTCCAAGACCACTAATTGATTAGTAGACATTATCAATACTGTATCGGTCTGGTTTATTTTACCAGCAATTTATTTTATGTTCTTTGGCGGGCAGATAAATTACAAGTTATTAATGCCGTAATCCGAACTTAAAATGCGCTCCAGAGGAATGTTAGAGTGGGTTAACTTATTTACATTTTAAAACTTAACTTTGCTTGTTTAGGTTAAGGTTGCGGTAGGTAATTTATATTGACCTTGTGGAAAGTGAGTCTGTTGATAAATAATACCTGGCACAAGTTCCTAAGGAGAATCAATTTATTCTGTTTCAGAATCACTAGAAGTTTGTAAATCTGGCATTTCTGAATCACTTGTATACAAAAGGGACCGATGAACTTTCCACCACTTCACCCGGAATTCAGGCGCATTTCCTTTGAGTTCCTCCATATTTGTAGCGAATTGTAGCTTAGGTCTGCATAACACTATTTTGTTGTTTTGAATTTTCTTGAGAGTATCCAGTGACATGCCAAGAGGGTTGAAACCCGGTTCTTGAATTACTTTAAAGCATTCATCAGCACCCATGAACTGCAACTGCAAATTTGGAGTCTACAAACAAGAAAATAGAAAAATTTAAAAAAGTATATAATTTTAACATATAAATTAGTATACCGTATTGGCCCGAATATAGCATGGTCTCACATATATAATAAGTCCATAAATTAGAATACCGTATTGGCCTGAGGGTGACCTGGCGTTTTAGGGGTAAGGTGTCAAGACTTCTGTGTTGGGGGTCCAGGGTTCAATCCCCGGTCCCGGCACAGATTTTTCTGATTGCCAAACCTTTGTTAAACTGTAGGTCCTCCATTTCATCTCACAATCACCCTACCATTATACATTAGCGTAAGTGCTTAAAACCCAAACGGGTAGTAAGACACTGTGCTTAATAATAATAATAATAATAATAATAATAATAATAATAATAATAATAATAATAATAATAATAATAATAATAATAATGGCCCAAATATAGTATGGCCCCTCACATATAATAAGATTATAAATTTTGAAGCTGTTCTACATGAAAAATAAAAGGTCTTGAATATACCTAGAGATAAAAAACAAATATGACAAGAGTTGTTTTGATGTCGAGGCACTTCTAAACTTTTCTTTCATTTTTTCCCCAAAGTCATAGATTAGCCTTGGAAACACAAACCCTGTTAGCAGCCTGCAAGTTATTGGTTTGTTGCGCCTGGCGTAATATTCTTAGTTTGAAATTCATATCATAGCTTCTTCTTATTCCTTTGTTTACTCGAGACAGTGAGGAAGCCTTCTTTTCGACACGATCACTCACTTTCAGATCTAACAGTGGATAATTTTTTAATATCAGCAACACAACATAGATTTCGCCACCATCTAACATGGACCTACTGAATTACCAGTTAAGCAAGCTTAATGAAGGGTGAAAATCCCCTCCCATCACCCGTCTCTCTCCATTTTAACCTTGAGCTTATTATTTGCCTTGCACGATTATTCTTGCCGGCCGCACAGTTCCAACACGTTACAAAATATATCTCTAAGAATATGACTTTTTTCAGTGAAAGCTGTTAAGCTGATTATCAGCAACACAGCATAGATTTCGCCACCATCTAACATGGACCTACTGAATTACCAGTTAAGTAAGCTTATTGAAGGGTGGAAATCCCCTCCCATCACCCGTCTCTTTCCATTTTAACCTTGAGCTTATTATTTGCCTTGCACGATTATTCTTGCCGGCCGCACAGTTCCAACACATTACAAAATATACCTCTAAGAATATGACTTTTTTCAGTGAAAGCTGTTAAGCTGAGCATATTAAATAGTACAGTTTTTGGAAGGACATTTTTAGGAGCAAAACATCGCACTACATTCGGGCTTATACAGTACTTTATTTATAGACTCAATTGACACAATTTATTTTAAACACTCAATCGTGAACAAAAATTTTTTATTACTATTTGGATGGAAAACATATATTTTTATCACCACATTAACACCTACTCAGGTTATATGCATATGTGATTATTCTAAGGGGTATGGATGAGGAAGGATTTGTTTGAGGGGTAATTTACCTATATTTGCATGGAAGGAGGGTGGGAAACTCGGAAAAACCGGCCTCAGTAGACTCGAATGCTATTCAAACCCCGATCTCCCGGTCGTCAGCAGGCCAGTCTAACATGCCTTATACCATTCGGCCACTGAAGCAAGTAAAATTAATATTCTCTCTATAATATGCAAACCCAATAATTATCATTTTTAGTTCTTCATAAAATTATGTTGCAAGAAATCGGTCCTTACTGAAGTTCAGTTTAAAATTATTTTCTGTACTTATTCATTATTTATAAAAAATATGTTTATATAAAGTTATAAACAGGGCCCGGATTTCGATGACATGTCATCTTTTCTTTGGTCCATCAGAGACAATGCTCAGTTGTATATAAACTCTGTTCATGATCGCCTGGTTGTAGAAATATATTTTATAAGTCATTTTTTGGTCATTTTTCTTGCTTTTTTGTTTAGTAAGTAGTTTTTGAGCATTTTTTAAAAATGGTTTTAAAACATGAATATTCAAATATCAGATATTTTACCACACACTTTTTGAATGAAGATAATGTATGAGTCTAAATGAATCCACTTTCCTAGTGAGACCTTCACTTCACCAAAGTTGGCAAGGGTTGCAGGGGGAGGGGAGAGCACTTTTTAGAGTTCAAATGAACTGTGTACCGTCTTTACATTCCTGGTGAGTCATTCACAATACCATGTCTGGAAAGGGCTGCAGGGGGATGGGGAGCTATCGCTTTTAAAGCAGGTATTTGTATTCCAATGTTTGGTAGAACACATGATTTTAGTTGTCAAAATATTTTAAATGCATAGTTTTCATTTATAAACTGCACATTATATTTATTTGTTTGCAATCATTTTGTGTGTATTTAGAATGCCTTAAACCAAACCATCTAAAGCGAGTCATTTGAGGCAAATTATTACTGAATTCGGAGAGAATATTTTTTCTACAGAGAGTGAAATACTTTTCTGTAAAATATGTGAAGTGAAAGTGGCTGGCATCAGATAAAAGAGTTAACCATTCAAAAGCAAATCAGTCGCAACAGACATGTCCGTGGTACCCAGAATATCGATAAAAAGAAAACCTCTGAATTATTACTTGCACAAAATGTATTCACGGATCAAGAAAAGTCCTTAACATTTTATAAAGATGTGTGTGAAGTTTTGGTGTCTGCGAACATTCCTCTGTGGAAACTGAATCATGTTAAACTAAAGGATTTCTTGGACTGTATACGGGTCATTCTATTCCAGACAAGTTCACACCGAGGAAAAACTGGAAATGGACAGAGCAGGAGAGATATTTTTGCTTAAGTGTTTAATGTAAATCCTAGCTCTTGTAATAAAGAAACAAATAGCCGAAGCTATTATTTATGCTTTTTTAGTGAGGAATTCTCCATCAAGATATCATATTCTGAGAATTGAAAAATGACATCTGGATACAGGACATGATTTCCGCACATACATCATAGACTCTGACTTAAAATATGAGTGAAGAATGACCCTGGGCACGGGACGATTCCTGGATAGCTCAGCGGTTAGAGCATTGGTGTACTAAGCCAAAGGTCCCGGGTTAGATTCCCGTGTCCAGGTGTCATTTTTCAATTCTCAGAATATGATATCTTGTAATAAATACATCATATGGAATTTCAATCAAATTTTTTAGGTAATTTTTTGGAAATTTTAAGGTCATCAAAATCCGGTCCATGGTTATTAATATATTAATTCATCATAACAAATAAAATGTTTATTTTAAAAACACACCCATTAAAATAATATAGAATTTAGATATAAAAGAGGAGACATTTTACTTACATTTTGTTTTTTTCCTCGATATTGACGAAAGTTCTCTTTCTTTACGTAATGTATAGTTCTAACTTCATCAATAATATTCACAAAGTTATGATAGTTCCTTTCACGAATATGGCGGGACATCTCGGTGAAAGTCTTGATTAAATATGATGATGTTGCTAAGTTCATAGTCTTGTAGGGGTATCCATTCAAGACACGATATAGAAAATCATATAACTGCCTGAAAAAATTTGCACATAATATTAAATTTAGTTTGATTTTTCATTAAGGAATCTTGGAAGTTTGGTGGTGATATTTAATGTTTGCTAGATCAAGGCTAGTATTCATAATTTAATAATAAAACCTGCTTCAGTGGCTGCATGGTCTAAGGCATCATTCTCGCAATATACTGGATTATCTCTGACTGGAATATTTGGGTTCAAATCCCAGTTGGGTTTACTGAGAAAGGTTTTTTCTAAATCCTTTTCCACTCTCCTTCCACACAAATGAGGGTAAACTTCCTCTATATGTAACCTTTCTCACCCCTAACATATTAGCATAATTAGTACCTTTGCATTTAACCTGATCAGGTAGTAAGATAAGGTGATAAAAAAAATAATCAAATTATGTATATATTAATTATGTAAAGGTGTCGAGGTTGTTTAGGCAGATATAAGTGTACATATGTAATGTAACATAGTTTTAAGGTGAACAACACTTAGCCGTGGGTTGGTCAATGTTTGAGGGTGGAAAAGTGACATATACCATAGACCTTTTTCAATTTATTTGTAATTTATGTGTAATAATCATTCACAGGCTTCCCCAACACTCAAAACCATTATAGGAGCAAGGTTTAGCCTACTGTAATGTCCAATGTATTGTAATGTATACTTTTGTAAAGCCTTAGATTATGGTTAT
>CABFWB010003453.1:64873-78937 GCA_902151455.1 Timema bartmani | reverse complement strand
TGTATAAGGTTTACAAACAAATGATTTGTTTATGGTTTATAATTATCGGTTCTAATTAGATAAACGTGGACATTTAATATATTTAATTTATAAATCCTTTCACTATTGTAGCTCGTGTTGCCACAATGGTGTAAATGAAAATATTACATTTGTTTTACATTAAAAAATCGTATGATTAATAATATAAAGACAAATTACTGCGCAATCCATAAGGAGGTAGTATTAAAAGTATTATTATAATTTTTTAGAGGAAATATATTTAATAAATCAATCAAATAAAACATATTTCTGTAATGTCAAATGTTAGTGACATCCAATCAATGTCGGTGAATTCTACTGTTCTTCCTATAAAAATTGGACTTTAGTTTAGCTTTAACTGTGTTTTGGGATTCCTAAGTATAAAAGTGAATATAAATAATTGCAAGAAATGAATAAAATATTCGTTTATTAGTTAATTTAAATTTATGTAGTATTCTTTCGATACTTTCTGTGGGGCTCAATTTAATTAATTAGGAATTTCACTGCATGTTTTAATGAATGAAATGGAGCTTTGTTAATTTTGATTTTATTGTGGAACGGGGCCCTGTACACTGTATTAGTAATATAGCATATAATGATAGGAATTATGATAATATGATTTGAGGTGAAGGCTAAAAATATTTTATTGGTAGAAATAGTTATTTACCAATATAATTGTATATGTGTATAACTTGAACAGGTAGTCAGACGCGGTGATAAAGAAACACTACCTGGTGACAGCATTTATGTAGATAATTTATTTGTATATTGGCATAAATAGTTGTCGCTTCCGCGATTTACTTTCACACATCATCACACTACTGCACGTGGGCATATGCATCCTGCCATCGTAAACGTCCTTGCTCTGAAGAAAAGTAGTCCACCGAGAATTTGCGAACTGTAGACGCTTCATGAAAAGGAGTTTTGCTTCTTCCAGTATCTAAAATTTCTGTTTCTTCACCCTCGAGTAGCAACAGCTCCTGAAATATGTCAGAACGATCCATTCGTTCTCTTTTTCAGATTAAATTATGTAGTATAGTAACATGTTTCAGTTATCACCTAAACTTTGTCAGGGCTCAAAATAATGCATGTTTTAAATACCCCAAATTTTTTGCTTAGTATGCCAAAAGCACATTCAGCAATACTACGCGCTCTTGAGTGCCGATAATTATATATAGGCCTCTCATTTGTACGGTACTTTTTGGCAAACGGTTTCATGAAATTTACAAGAAGTGGATACGCCTCGTCACCAACAAAAACGAAAGGAATTTTGTTATTATTTTCGTAGTTGATTGGTCTAGGAGAGGGAATATTAAGCTTATTTTCCGTCAGATCTTTTGCAAAAGTACTATTATGAAGCGTCATTATCTCGACCGTAGTCTCCTACATCAATTATCAGAAAGCATGCATCGGCGTCTACCACTGCCTGCAAAATAATCAAGTGGAATTTTTTGTAGTTTAAATAGGCAGATCCCTCATTTTCTGGACACAGCAAGCGGATATGTTTGCCATCAACAGCACCCATACAGTTAGGATAGTTCCAAACGTCTTCAAATCACTGAGCTATGTGTTTCCATCTTTCAGTTGTTGGTTGAGGCATGTACACTGGCCACAGACCTTACGAAAACCTCAAATACCAAGTTCTAGCCCAATCTGTAAAAGAGTTTCGGCTCTAGCCCGAGGTACAGACAACCCGACAGCATTGCGAAAACACATTTTTTGTTTGTTTCAGGGGGTCATGAAACATTTATCAAAATCTCGAGTTAAATTTTTTTGATGATCACAATACTTTCTCTCTAAGGTATCGAGAGAAAGTAAAGATTAAAATTAATCCCAAAGCAATTATGGCAATAGATAAATTAAAATTAAAATAATATATAAAACAAAACCATACCTAGCACACTTATGTATGCAATAAACTAATTCTGAAAATTGAAAATTGACACCTGGACACGGGACTCGAACCCGGGACCTTTGGATTGGTACATCAATGCTCTAACCACTGGGCTATCCAGGAATCGTCCCGTGCTCAGGGTCATTCTTCACTCATATTTCGAGTGAATATGAGTGAAGAATGACTCTAGGCATGAGACGATTTCTGGATAGCTCAGTGGTGAGAGCATTTACGTACCAAGCCAAAGGTCCCGGGTTCGAGTCCCGTGTCCAGGTGTCATTTTTCAATTTTCAGAATATGATATCTAGATGAAGAATTCATCACTAAAATGCATAAATAATAGCTTCGGCTATTTGATTCTTCAATAAACTAATTGTAAAAACTATTGAATACCATAGACAACACAATCTTTTGCCGGTCATTATTTAGTAAAATGAAATAATATACACTGTCACAGAAGCTTAATGGAAAAAAGAAAACATCGCATTTCTCCAAAGCGCACACTTGAAATAGTAAAAAAAAAATACACTGTTACGCTGTTATAGACTGATTATTAGTTCAAAAAACTTTCATATTCTCACTTCCCAAACGTCAAATTAAAAAAATATACTTGACTATAGTTTGGAAACTATTGATTTTATATTTTATTATTTCATACATAGTTAATTTCCAACATTTTCTTTGGCACCCTCTGTTTTTCCATCCTAATTACATGACCATACTATCTCAGTCTTGCTTCCTCTACTATCTCATGTACTCGCTGTACTCCCACTCGTTCCCAGATAGCTTTATTCCTAATCTTGTTTCTCCTTGTGACAGCTAAAATGCTCCTCACAAACTTCATCTCCATGGCCTCCACTTTCCTAGTCTCTCTTACATTCAATATCCATGTTTCTTCTTCATATGTGACAATGCTTACAAATTTCGCCCTGTACACTACTTACACTTCAAGGGGACTTCTCTTCTCCATAGCAGGTCTCGTACACACCTATAGAACACCCCTCCCACCCATCCTATTCTCATTGAATCCTCTCTACTTCCACCTTTCTCATCAATCACACTTCCAAGATATTTTACGTTCTGTACTTTTCTCAACTTTACTCCATCCAACCTTATAGCTTTATTAGGCTTTTAAAAAACTTCTATTCTTCTATAAAAAATATTTGAAATGTAGTTTTAATTAAATTTTCACATTTAATTGTCATCATATAAACAATTGATTATTTTCAATTACTACAATACTATCCCTACTGCTATTGATTTGGAGCGGTATTTGATATTCGTACAAAGATTTTATTAATTATAGCTATTGTGTTAGTAATTTGAATATTTGTCTCTTGAGTTTTTAATGAAAGTATCGATTTCATCTATATAATAGGAATTTTGTTTAGACCCAGTTACGGAGAAAGACATGCGTCCAGGACACCATTATTTTTAAGTGTTCGTTTTATAGATTCAATACCTACTCAAACAAACCTTCGAATCATGCTCTAAAGTGACGGGTTTCATAATATTTTCAATGAAAGAGAAAATAAGGGAAGCATGTACAATATTTTTTTCAAGTGTAATACATGAAAAATTTGACATTTTTGAGTTAATTTAAGCCCGGGGTCTTTAAATTGACAAAAGTATATTTGATTTATGAAAACTTATTATTAAAATAGTTTCTTTTAGGTTTAAAATAATGAAAATATTAAGTTTATTGGCTACGTTTGGTTTTGTCATATTAAATTCTCGTGCTAATGATTCGTTTGAAAATACTTTGAAAAATAATGAAGATTGTGGCTGTAGCAAGACAAATAGAAAACAAGAAAATTATTATTCATCTGAAACATTAACTTCTGAAAAAACCCCAAGTAAAAGTGAAAAGTATTCTAAAGCTGCAAACGCTTTTAGTGAATATCAAAGAAGGAATGAGATGGTTTATATAAGGGGAGGTGAATTTAATATGGGGACAAATGAACCAATTTTTGTTGCTGACGGGGAAGGACCAGCAAGGAGGGTGACACTTGATGATTTTTATTTAGATGTTTATGAGGTAAGCAACTCGGAATTTGAAATTTTTGTTAATAGTACTGGAATTAAGACTGAAGCAGAATTGTTTGGCGATTCTTTTGTTTTCGAATCTTTACTGAGTACGGAGACAAAGTCAAGAATCACCCAGGCGGTGGCAGCGGCTCCATGGTGGTTGCCTGTCAAGGAATGTGATTGGCGACGGCCTGCTGGACCTGACTCTAGTGTGAAAGGTCAGCGAATATATTTAATAATATAATCTAAATCCAGTAATCCAAATTACCTTGATCAAACTTAACCAGGTAAGCCTATAAATTAAATGATTTAACTTTTAATGTTACTAAACTTACTTGGGTATAGTACACTTCATCCGGCCCATTCTTGACCTTTTAGTTCTTAAAATTTCTAAAACATTGAGATCAGCCATACATTTTTTAAAACGCTGAGGACGGGGAGATCGAGGTTCGAATCTCGGTCGGGTGAACTGGGGGTGGTTTTTCCTAAATAGTTTTCCAGTCTCCCTCCACGCAAATGCGGGTTCACTTCCTCTATATTCAACCTTCCCAATTCCTAATCCATTAGCGTAATTAGTACTTAAGCGTATAACCCGAACGGGTAGTAAGACGCGGTGATAATTATTATTATTTTTTTAAAACGTAACACACAGCATTGATTTGAACAAAATAAAAAAAAAGCAAAATTTTGTAAAAAATTAAATATGAAAAAGTAAGTTCCACTTATCTAGGCCTTTCTAGAATGATTTGAACACAATACCGATACACTAAACCCCAAAACGAATTTACCGTCTTTTCGAAGGTGTTAAAACAGTCATAAAGACCGCAATTAACTTAAATTTGTATTAAATTTAATTTCATGCTATTTGATTTTATGTAGGTGATCACAATTATCCATAGCTACCAAATTATAGAAGAAGTGTAAAACTTCTTAAACATAATATTGATGACTTCATGTGCTATGTAATAAATTAAATTTATAATTATATAGATAAAATAAACTATTCACTGTAATAGGCCTAGCTAAACGTGGGTAGTACACATCATCCAATAATATCATAGGTATCCATTTTAGTGCACACACTCATGGGTGCAACACAAAGGCATCATGGAATGACGTCCATCCAAAGGGCAGGATCACGAGAAAGTTACACGTCATCATCAATATTTACGTTTTAAAAGTGATTTGGGTGATGTGTTGTTGAATTTTGTTAGGATGTAGTATTTTTATTAAAAGTAAAAAATTTATAAATCTTGGTGTAATTCGATTCTACGTACTCATATGTGTGTAATAAAGTGAATAAAATATCAAAACATTGTACCCTAACAATGAAAAAGAGCTTGAAATGAGACACATAAAGCATAGACCTACTGCGCCCACTTGTTCAAACACATCACTCAATGTAAACCCAGTATTAATGCAACAACATGTTTAGGCTACCAAAGTCTGGAGTATGGTATCCAACACCAAACTCATATTTGATAAACCATTCTTTAACCAATATATCAATATACTATGATTATTTTTATGGGCAAAATAATATGGCAAATTGATTAATACTAGGGCCTACAGTATAAAAAATAAATATAATTTTTGAAATAAAATATACCTAGGTCTACTATAAAGTAACTAAGGTACCTAAGAAACGAAATACCAGCCTGCCATAATGTCTCCCAAAGAAAATGTATTGTTTTATAAAGATGCAAAGACTGTTTAAAACTACTACATTTGGTCCTTTTTCATATCAAACACAACTCTTGCAAATTAATAACTATTGTTTATATAGGCCTGCCTATATCTAGTTTAAATAATCTTGTAAATCTAATTAGCCTATGAAACAACACGATGTAAATCACAAGTTGGAGATGAGAGTGAGAAATATTACCTACGTACTTACTCTATGGCATTACAGGGCTGGATCTAGAGATGGGTGTCGGGGCCATGCCCTCTCCTTCAAGAATTTTTTTAGTTAACATTATGTAACAATAATAATTAAAAGAATTAAACCAGTTGAATTTATGTTATAGTCACTAAGTTACTTGTTGTAATTTCATGCCAGTTGCTTCAATACTGTCAATAACTAATTTATGTTTTAACACTAATTTAATAAAAAAAAACATAAATAGATGATGAGATGTAATGCGTTTTTATAAAATTTTCTTATTAATTTCCAAATTTCTCTCAAATTTTGAAGGATTTTTCCATCAGAATTTCTCTAAATTTCCCTGGCCCGGTCTCATTAGAGAGCTCTCACCCACCCCCTCGAACCCCGTTCACAAAAATACTGGCTGTAACTTCCTCCCCTCCCTTGAACATCTTGCCCCCCCCGCCCCTTTTCACTAACATCTTGGCTCCACCCCTGTAGCACTAGAAACTCAAAAGTTCATTGACACACAAAAATATGCCACCTTCATTACACCTTCTCCCTATCTTGAGCTAGTTCTATCCAGTCCACCTCATTACACCCTATCCCTATCTTGAGCTAGTTATATCCAGTCCACCTCATTACACCCTATCCCTATCTTGAGCTAGTTCTATCCAGTCCACCTCATTACACCCTATCCCTATCTTGAGCTAGTTCTATCCAGTCCACCTCATTACACCCTATCCCTATCTTGAGATAATTCTATCCAGTCTCCCTCATTACACCCTAACCCTATCTTGAGCTAATTCTATCCAGTCCACCTCATTACACCCTATCTATATCTTGAGCTGGTTCTATCCAGTCCACCTCATTACACCCTATTTGCATCAAGGTCTTCCCACTGAGTTTACCAGTCAGTACCCTGAACACGGTTCTAGACTATCCTTTGCGCTGTGTGTCCTGGCCACTGTAACCTATGAGACATGATTATCCTAACAATGTCTTGTGATGAGTACAGGCTATTTAACTCATTATATGTAACCTCATCCACTCTCCAGTAGCCTCATCCCTTTTTGTACTAATATCTTGGAGCAAAAGCACTTTCTTTTTGAACACCCTATTTTTTTTTTTTTTTTGCAATTTAAAGTAAGAGACCACGTTTCTCATGGATAGTCCATAGAGAACAACCGGTAAATCTACTGTTTTGTATATTCTGAGTTTCACATCCCTTGAAAGCAGGCGAGATGTCAACCACTTACAAACCAAGTAATTATATAATATGCATTTGCCAACTGTATTCTTTTCCTAAGTTCCAATCTGTGTTTTCTGTGTAATCATATACTTAGTCTTGTCAGCGTTCACTTCTAAACCTATTTCCATACCAGCCTCTAGTAAAATGTCTGAATTTCCTGCAACAGATTCCTTACTATTGCACAACAAAGCTAAGTCATCTTTTTAACGGCTAACCTAATATCTGTGTTGTACAGTTTAATGTCAACCCTTCCCTTATCTCTCACATTACCCTAATAGAATACTCTAAGGTTAGATTAAAGAGTAACGGGGAAAATACATCTCCTTGTTTCAACCCATCATGTGTTTCAAAAGTATTTGATAAGTGACAACCAACCCATACCCTACCACGCGTGTCAATCAAACATACCTTAATTAGCTTGAAAGTTTTTTGGGTATCCCAACAAAAAGTTTATTTTACTAAAATGACGTAGTTGCTATTTAGTAGGAAAATATTTAAATTTAGCGGCATTAATTATTGTTTATTATTACGGTTCTTACCTTGCAAACTTAACTTAACCTTCTGCACGTGAATAAAATAAAATTTCAATCAACATTTATAAAATTTTGAATTATTTTGAATAATCAAACAATTTGATTTCTTTAGAAAAAGACATTATACACCACAAACAATAAGAGTTAAAATTATCCCGGTAAAGCCGACTGCACACATGTGTTAACAAATATTTTGTTAATATCCTCAAATGTTGATGTGCAATTTGTTTTCAATGCTCTGTCCACACATACTCCACTCGTTATCTGTAGATGAACACACTGACATTCCATGGCAATGATTGTCTACAGTATTTTTAGTCAAAGACCAAAATGAATGATGAGATTTTGTTAGTTAATTTCTAATTTCTAATGTGCTATGTTGCACCTGCTCCTGATTTCATAGATTGCTTTTCCTTTTTTAAAAGCATTTGAAATGATTACATAAGTGAATCTTTCTTTTTCACTTCTTCATTGGTGCAGTAAACTTTAACTTTTCTTGGATTCTTGTCCACACGTCTGCCATTATATTCTGTTTGTGTCTCTTGTACTTATGATCCCATGTACAACATTCCACTTGAAAACATTCTGAAAACTTGAACACGCCTCCTTTTGGGTATTTCATCACTAAAGATCTACTAAACACTGCCAAAAAGAAACAATCACTGGAATACAAACTACTACAAATGTTTGTTAATGAACCAACATACTCTCTGGTGATTACACTTTGATGTGTGCTATTTTACAGACTCTAGGCATAACACTGTTCTTATTCGCACACCAAATATTCTTATACAAACACAAACATTGTATTCACACTTGCATGTTACACAGCGAACACCGAGTAATTGTGGATGAATAACACATGTGTGGAGCCGGCTTAGCACTTAAGTGTGGATACAATGTATGTATGTAATTAGTGAAAGTAAGTTTTATGTCTAATGATTGATGCAGGTTTTATGGACCACCCTGTAGTCCACGTGTCGTGGAATGATGCAGTAGCGTATTGTGAATGGGCCGGCAAACGTCTTCCCACCGAAGCAGAGTGGGAGTTTGCTTGTCGAGATGGCCTCCAAGGACGGCTCTTTCCATGGGGCAACAAGCTCAACCCTCATGGAGAACACAGGTCTAGTGGTAGAACTGTTATTATAAAACCTAGAAATTAACCTGTTGGGGGTAACACTGTGTGTCCACATTTGACCTTCAAGGCCTGGGTGGGTGTTCGAAGACTACGTTGCCTGATCCAGATTGACTCATACCAAACAAACTGTACAAGGTGCCTCCCATCGTGGCACTCTCAATCTGAACAGGCCACCCTGGTGGCCAAAATTTAAAACCCTTCAAGTTCATTTGTTTTTTTGGGGTTGGGAGAAATAAAATAGAGCTGTTTTAAAAAAATGAGGCCTCTCTAAACTACTATTAAATATATTTTCTAATATAATTAAATAAAATTATTTAAATTTTAAAAACTTACAGGATACCCATTAAAGAAAATTGTTGGAGCTATTTTTAAAATATAACGTAATTTAAAAAAATCATTTATGAGTAAACTACCCCTAAACAAATTTCCCCACTCCTCCAAAACAAGTACAAGCATACTGCTTTCTTTAGTCGGGCTAGGGGCCAGAGCACCAATGAAAGTCGAAGGTCAGATCTGCTTGCACCACTAGGGCCACCAAAAACACATATAACTAACAGTATAACACTCTTGTGAGTGCTACAACACCCAGATAAACACTACTGTACAGTAGTAAATAAAACTATAGTTTGATAACACAGTGCACAATGAACGACTTCTATTCAAGAACACCACTAAGAGAAAGGGTAGTCCAAGCCTCCCTCTCTCTACGGAGCACAAGTAGACATCTAACCTGACTCTTCCCTCCCCCCAGCTTGTGTAAGGTAACTTCTCACATCAAGAGTGAATGTCATTGTGTCATAACGGAGCACAAGTAGACATCTAACCTGACTCTTCCCTCCCCCCAGCTTGTGTAAGGTAATTTCTCACATCAAGAGTGAATGTCATTGTGTCATAGGGAAGCTTTCGTGACACTAAACGAGCAACTCAGATTTAATACAACTCAAACCCGCTTCGGTGGCTGCTACTCTCGCAACAGACTTGACTGCCGAAGACGAGGATATTGGGGTTTGAATCCCATTTGGGTGTACAATGGCTGGTTTTACCTAAATGCTTTTTCACTCTCCCTCCACACAAATGCGGGTACACTTTCTCTAAATTCAACCTTCTTAATCCCTATCAAATTAGTGTAATTAGTACATAGGTCTATAACTGGGATCTTTGTTACAAATATAAATTATGACCATCTCTTGTTGGGGGACCTCGTCATGAGCCGCTACAGACAGGACCCCTCCCTTTACTCTAAAAAAACCAATATTCAGAAATCATGGAATTGCTTTACATCAGAGGTTTTCAACCCATGGTCTGCAGTAACATTTTTTGCTGCCTGCTGGCTCATGAGATACATAAAATGATTTCAAAAGAAAAAAATAACAAATACCGATATATATTTTACATAATCAACTAACAAAATAAATAACTTACATATTTTATTCACATATTATTTAATGTTATTTAATAAAGGACTTTGTTTAGTGTGCGAGAGCGCCATCAGAGCTAACGAGAATCGGGCTCAGTTTCCATCCTGGGTGCGCTAAGAACACACGTTCGTTAACGTAACATGGTGGCAGCAACAGGATCCAAAACAGCTATTAATCCCTAAGCCTGTTGGTTGTTAGGTGGATATGATCCAGCGACACAACATCTACCTAAGCATGGAGGTTTCTTTTAGTGATTAAGTTTAGTTGATCAAAACTGTCGTTAACATGCCTTAGAAGTGTGTATTACCTGGCCCGAATTATGGTCAGGTTGTATTTGTGTGGAACAGTAAAAGAAAGTGCTAGGTACAGAGAATCGAAGAAACACAGGAATTAAAATTGTAAAATTTGTTTCATAATATTTATTCATTTTATCTTTGTTTGTGTGAGATGCGCTGGGGTGCTCGGGAACATTTGTGCAGCCGACCTTGCAAGGGGCTCGAGAACATTTGTGCAGCCGACCTTGCAAGGGGCTCGAGAACATTTGTGCAGCCGACCTTGCAAGGGGCTTAGAAACAGTTGTGCAGCCGACCTTGCGAGGTGCTCAGGAATAAGTTCACAGCTGACATCATGAAGGACAATAATAGACTCGGTGCATGGGAACAGTTGTGCAACTGACCTTGCAAGTACAGCGTGGTATAAATCAAATAAAGACACATTATGCGAGGGGAAAACATCAACACCAATCATGGTGGCACCAACTCCTGTTCCAGCACCGCCGGTCATTTCCTTGCTGAAGATTGGCCAATATGGTCATGACATTTCGTCGATGGTCAAAGTGGAGCTCACACCCAGAAGACGAGTAGATATATTAATGGTTTATAAGGGGACCAAGCGACAGCCTTGTTAAAATACTTCCACCTTTCACAAAGTGATGCCTAAACTTTTGACATGGTTTTTTCTAAATTCGAGAATCATTTTGGGAAGAAAAATAATTTGATTTATGAATGCCTCATATTTCTCCAGCACATTCAACTAAAACACGAATCAGTGGATGCATCTGTGACAGCTGCACGGTTGTTAGCTTAAACTTGTGAGTGGGGAGCACTGGAGAAAAACACAATAAAATTTAAAAGACGTCACAAACAATGTTTTGTCAGAGGCATTACAAATGGACCCAGACATAACACTGGAACGTGTATTAACACACATCCGCCAAGCAGAAGAAGTGAGAAGCCACCAGGCAGTTTTTTGGGGTTAATAGAGAGTACATATATACCACACCTCCTGTAGGTGCAGAGATTGACCAAGTTTTAACAACCACACATTCGTCAGCAGGGTTCACGACAAAGTAATGGTTTAGCAGGAAATAAAGCATGCAGAAACTGTGGTCAGTTCAAGTACTACCCGGCTCACCACACAACATGCCACCACTGCAAGAAACAAGGACATTGGGCCCAAGTTTGTGAATCAACACTGAAGTAAGGCCTGGTCCACACAATACAAACAAAACAGAGCTGAGTCTAGAGGACTTTCCAAGGCAGTCAGCTACTCAGGATGAAGTGCAACATTACTTTTACATGCACGCGATTAGCAACAGTGACCCCAAGTCATGGCACTCAGTTGTAAGAGTCAACAGGACATAATTTCAAAATTGACACGGGATCTGACGTGATGGTGGTAGGGGCCGGTCCCTGCATCAAACTTCATGATCTACCACTACAGACAACCACCTGCGTTCTTCGAGGAACAGGTAGTGCTGCGCTCAATGTATTGGGAGTATTCCAAACAGAGTGGCACGGACACCATGCTACAACAGATGTATTTGTGGTAGACGGCCTTCGCAAACCTCTCATTGGCCTTCCTGCAATTGAAGCATAGCAGATGGTATCTTGGATAAAGGAGGTCTGCACACCATCACCATTGAAGGCACTCTTCTCAGGCTTGGGTAAGATGACAGAGCCCTATGAATTACAGCTTCGTACATAAAGCCCTATACACACATGAAGCACAAGGGATAATGACTAGAATAGTAAGAACTCACACCATGTTGTGCACCCATGGTGGTGGTCCCTAAATCAGATGGCAGTGTACTTTTATATCTAAACTATACAGAGTTGAACAAGTGGGTGCTACCAACTACCATCTGTAGATGAGACATGGGCTCATTTACATAGCACTCAGACATCCTACACATTGGATGCCAGATTGGAATATTTATAAATACCCCTCACCGAAGCTTGCTGACAATTAACAACCTTGGACTTTTCTACTTTGACCATCTCTTGATGGGGATGGCATTGACATCAGAACACTTCCAATGAAGAATGTCAACAACCATTTAAAATTTGCCCGGAGTGCTAAATGTCATGGATGATATACTCGTATATGGAGCAACACCAAAAGAGCATGATGCTCTCCTCACAGTGGTTCTGGACAAGCTAATAGACTGTAGACTAACCTTAAATGAAGAAAAATGTAAATTCCGGGTGAGAGATTTCTAGGTCACATAGTGGATTCCAAGGGCCTTTGCCCTGTCCCAACACAGATAGCTGCAATTGTGGAGATACCAGAGCCATAATCCATCCATTAAGTCTGCCCGTTCTTAGGGATGGCAACTTACTTAGTGAAATTTGCACCCAATCTTGCTGACAAAACAAAGTTTCTTAGAGAACTTCTTCGCACCGACACAGAATTCCTCTGGACTTCAGCTCACTTATCAGCAGTCGCTCACATCCCCTCAGGTATTGGCACATGTTGATCTGTCCCGGGATACCCGACTAACAATTGATGCTTCTTTATTTGGCTTAGGGGCTCTTCTCGAACACCGTCAAGATGACAAGTCTGGCGCCCAGTTATGCATCCAGATCCACGTCTGTTATAGAAACTCGTTATGCACAAATAGAGAATGAGGCCCTTGGATTATAGAGTTGAATATCAACCAGGACAGGCAACCGATGTGCTCTCCAGAGCTCCATTGGAGTCAAATGAATCAGACGTGGATATCCTGCATCAGAGAGAGTTGGAAGTATTGTTTCCGCTCCAACAATTGTGTGAGGCACAAGAGGCGGATGGGGCTGGCCAAGCAGACAACACATAGAACTAGATATACAACAATGTTGACAGAGAGAGGATCTTCAGCACTAATAGGCAACATGACAGCAATCCCTACGGGCGTCCATAGCCAAGTGTGTAGCTCGGGCACGGTCTATAGCCTGGTGGCCAGAGCCATATTGGAAAATTGGTGGACACGACACATGTGCTAAGTGTATTGAGAGGATATCAAACCTGGCGCAGCCCTTCATGCCATCACCAGGACCCTGGACAATTGCTGCAACCAACATTTGTCATCCTGCAGGAAAATACATACATTTTGCGGAGGAGTATGGGTTCAATCATATCACCGGCAGTCTTCACTTTCCACGAGTAAATGGACTAGCAGAGTCAAGCACCAACATACCAACAAAACATATTATGACAGAAGACATTGAGCAGGCAGATTTAACACTCTACACCAGGAGAAAGAGCTTGAATAGCTGACCTACAGCGATACAGAAACGGAGTCCCGTTCCTAAAATGTCCAGATCACAGGACATAGCCTGTGTCGCAACAGAGAACACCTCATACACACCACAGGTAAGGACCCTGTCACCTGTCAAGCTGAGCCAACCTCGTCAACTGCAAAGACAACCAGATCGAGGAGAGTGCATTGCTAAACTAACTTAAATACTACTGTATGTATATATTCACTGTTGGACACAGGTGTACCAAGCTTATTGCTGTGCACATTAAACTCATAAGCTTCAGTTTGTTCTATAATCATGAATAGTGTTAGTAAACAACTTTTGTTAATTGTGCATTAGATTTATTAGAGAAGAGAGGATGTGTAGGGTGTGAGGGTGTGAGGGGGCGAGGGGGCGAG
>CABFWB010003453.1:19591-64106 GCA_902151455.1 Timema bartmani | reverse complement strand
AAAGAGTGTGGAATGAAATGTAGCATGTCAAAGTGTGAAGTGATGGTAATGACAAGGAAGAGGGTAAGGCCTAAAAAGCTATAAGGTAATGAGAATATGACAGCAGAGAAAGTTATTCTCCATGTGTGTAAGCGACCTGCTATGGTGAAGAGAAGTGTCCTTGAAGTGTAAGGAAGTTTTGTACTTTGTACCCATTGTTACATATTCAACAGAAACATGGATATTGAATGTAGGAGAGACAAGGAAAGTGGAGGCTATGGAGGAGGGTATGTTAGTTGTCATGAGGAGAAACAAGATTAGGAATGAAGTTATCTGGGGAAGAGTAGGAGTACAGGGAGTACATGAAATAGTAGAGGAAGCAAGACTGAGATGGTATGGGCGTGTAATGAAGATGGAAAAGGACCACTAGGGAGGCCAAGAAAGAGATGGGCGGAGCAGACAGAAAAAAGTGTTTAAGTGAGAGGAGAAGAATGGAAGAAATTAAAGGAGGAAGAATGGTGTAGGAATAAAAGAAGATGGAGGCATTTTACTAATCTTACCCTGCCATAGTCTGGAAACAGTTGATGATGATGATGATGATGATGATGTTGTTGATGTGTACAAATGTGCTACACCCAGTGGTGGGAGAATCTTATTTTTGTGAGGGGGAGGGTGGGATATTAGAAAAAGCAAAAAAAAAAAGTCTCCCAAGTCAAATGGGAACCCAGGCCAGGGACTCTACCCCAGAAAATGTTTAAAAATTGAACTGACTTAGAAACATATTTTGAGATTCCTCATTTGGAAACATTTTGAAAATTAGACTCCTCTCCAAGGTGTTTGAAGTGGTCCTAAGTCCAGATACCCCTGAAAGCTATTTAGAGCGTTCCTCACCTTTAAATTATTCCTGACAAACAGACTGATCAGTGGGCACCTCGCTACTGTTTAGTCTTTAATTATAACTAGGGATGGGCTCTAGAATCCTCGAATCCTTAAGGATGTTTGAGATTAAGGATTCGACAAAATAAAATTTAAGACACAAATCCTTAAAAAATAAATTCATTCAATTGTTTAAGTGAAATTTGTTTTAGAGCTGTAATTAACACTTAACTGAATGTATGAATGTTATAATGAATGAATGATAAGAAAGAATATTAACATTTAGCTACTATTTGTATTTTATATTGTGTTTATATTTCCTATAACGTTCATCATTTTTCCCAAGATTCGAATTCAGATTCGAGATTCGGGATTTGAAGGTAAATTGGAGATTCATAGTCGTAAACCAGTGGATTGACGAACTCTAATTATAACCTTAGTATTCCACGTGTGTTTTATCTGGAATATTGTCAGTTTATGACAAATCCATGTAGATCATCACCAGAGTGTAGTTGACTCTTTCCGCCAACTTGAGTGGTTTAATGTTTCAGAGTGAATATCTGGCAGGGCAAGTTCCCGGAAGAAGATACGGGAGAAGACGGATATGTCGGGACAGCCCCGGTCACAGCATTCCCCAATAGCACCTCTGGCCTTCACAACATGATAGGCAATGTTTGGGAGTGGACATCTGATTGGTGGCAGACCAAGCACTCGACAGAATCTTCCCACAACCCGGTAAATTAAAACAAACTGTTGTTGCCGGTTTCTTGATATTTTTAAATTGGGCTTGGATTCTGTAGTTGCCTGTTCAAACTTGTGTCTTGACTCTTAATACATGGATAGAATGCGGCGTTTATATTATATTTTATCATTAAATTATCAGTCATTATTATTATTATTTATAAATAAATTACTGACTGATGTGAGTAGGCCTGCTTGGAAGAAAAGGAGAGAAGGCTATTTAAGGTTGAGACCAGGAGGATGCCTGGATTTGGTAATATATTAGTGAGCAAGTTCCCACTTACGAAACTGGGAAGCATTGCAACTATTGGGGAGGGTTCGTATAACTCTAGCACTATAACATGAGTCAAAATCTGAATTATGTGTTTGGGCATGAAGTGCTACTGGTTTGTCAGGGTCGTTGTGGTTGGTATCAAAATGATGACCATTCATTCGATGTTTGAGTGTTCCTTTGTTGAGGCCGATGTATTCAACAATGCAATGACATCAATATGGCTAGAAGCTATAAGTTTGCCAGACTTCAAGTTTCTAGCTCATCTGGAAGAGGGTGAACATTAATGTCAGTGAGTGAGTGAGTGAGTCAGCCAAGTGGCTTTATAGGAGTATAAAATGAATAGTCTTCCTGTATAAAAAAATGATTTAGGTCCATAGCAATTTGTGAGGTGAGGTGTTGCACATTCTTTTAACTGACAGTTCAACTCTGATGAAAAGAGTCGTCCGCCATAAATGTACGGTCTGGCTCAAAATAATGAAGCTCTTTCGTTTTAGTTGACGTTATGAATATATATATATATATATATATAAATTTATGTTTTATGCTGAACAATTATCAAGCCACAGTATGAATTGTTTAGTATCTTTTTTAGATATCAAAAATTGGTATAAATTGCTGACAAGTTCATCCTTAGACCGCCCAAAAAGAGTTTCATACCATATGGCTGCAAATGACAGTTTTTTTTTTCCTTTTTACCTACAGGAACAAAGCTTTCATTGTACACTGTTATTCTTTGAGTGAATATTGCTGATTTAAACATCTCATGTCTAGACAGCATTATTACTTTCTCCAAATCTGCTCAGTATATTATACAGTCTTTATCTTCTTCTTTGTTTTTATTTTTATCATACATTTTTCTAGCGTTTACTGCTCTTTCTTTATGTTTTCCCCACTTGTTGCATAAACTATGGAACTAAAAAACGGCATTGAGCCATTTAATAAAGTTACAAATTGACTTACAATCTCAAAACAACTCATCAGGCCGCACATATCATATCTCAGCTCAGTCAGCTGTTAGTTGGTGGGAAGAATGGGCTTGTTTACTGAGCAGAATAAACGTATCTCAATACCAAGGCTGACAATACTGAGCTCTGTGGACTGGAATGATAAGCCAAAATTGTATAGGTAATCATGATACTGCTATTTTGCTTAGGATTTCAATAACATTTTGAGATACGGCATAATACATAAGCTTTTTTTGTCATTTTATAAATGAGATATGACTATTTTGCTTAGTAAAATAGGTAGATTGACCCCTAAGGATTACTAAGATATAAAAAAAGTAAAACTTTTTTTTTTGAGATACGCCTTTTTGGCTTAGGATGGCAGTATAGGAGAGTTAGTAAACAGAGAGTTGTAATCTTGAACATCACTAATGTACACAAAAGTGTGCGCGGCAATAGACACGTTATTGCAACTCCTTGACCTTTTCTTGTACCCATTTCACAATGCAATCAACAATATTTTTCTTTTGAGGACAAGAGGATAGGAGCATTGTCGCTACCTGCTTTGATGGCCACGTGGTCTATCACGCTACTCTCGCAGTAGACTAGACTGCCAAGAGGTTCGAATCTTGGGTGTACTGAAGGTGTTTTTTCCAAAATGGTTTTCTACACTCCTCCACACAAATGCGGGTACACCTCTTATAAATGTAGCCTTCCTATTCCCAAAAACTATTAGCACAATTAATACATAATTGTATAACCCGAACGGGTAGTAAGACGCTGTGATAAAAACAAATTGGTTGTTTCAAACTTGTGAGAGTTCATGATTATATTCCTTTAAGGAAAATTACATCCAAAATCATATTTAAATGATTTAGTGGTGATCCCTTATAAGTCCTTAGCCTCATTTACAAACCAGTCATAATTCATGTTTCAGTTGTGTTCATTAAAGTTAATACACACATTTGTGTGCATGTATCATATTTGAATGCACAAGTTGTAAAATAATTATTGACTTATTATGGAGGTGACCTGGTGGTTTAGGGGTAAGGTGTCAGACTTCTATGCTAGGGGTGCGGGGTTCAATCCTCGGTTCCGGCACAGATTTATCTGATTGCCAAACCCTTCCTTCACCTCTGACAAGACGTGTATTAACCACAACTTGTGAATGTGTGGAATGCCAGGCCTCCACCGTGGTTCGGATTTCACGTTAAACTGTAGGTCCTCCATTTCATTTCACAATCACCCTACCATTACACATTAGCGTAAGTGTGTATAACTTGAATGGGTAGTAAGACGCCGTGATGATGATGATAATAATAATAATAATAATAATAATAATAATAATGATAATGATAATAATAATATAAATATAAAAAAAATAAAAATAATTAAAAAAAATTAATAATAATAAAAATAATAAAAATAATAATAATAAAAAAAACTTAGGTATTATGGAACATTAATGAGGATGAAAAAATCCTAGAACGTCGAAGATAATAATTTGGGGAGCTGCTAAACTATTCTAACCCAAATGGGACATTTGGAGAGGAGCAAACAGAATAGGAAGAATCTTATATAGAAGTAATAGAAGAGAACGTGAAGAAGGCATTAAGAAAGCTTGAGAACTACAAGGTACCAGGAGAAGACGATATTACACCAGATATGTTTATAGAGGATGGAAAAAGAGAAGTGTACAAATTTATCAGCATGCTACGGAAGGAATAGCAGATGCTAGAAGAATGCCCTTACATAAGAGTAGTTAAATGGACTGTAAAAACTATAGATGCTAAATGTTACATACAAAGTTTTATCACTAATTATCTTCGAAAAGTTAAATAACTTGTAAATCATATACACAATCATTCTAGAGGGGTGCAAAACTCCTAAAATATGAGATACCTTTAGCTAAAATAAAAGTTTTTTGTTCTCGAACCAAGATTTGGGACAGTTTATATTTATTCTACACTCTTTTAACTAAAAATGTAACCAAAATACTATAACATCTTCAAACAACAGCAAACTTTCAGCCTTACTATTTAATTATCAGTTAGCAAAACGCCACAAAACTAAAATACTAATACTTATTTCGGTAATCATATCCTTCCATACATAGATAAAATGATAAAGAATAAAACTTGTTTACAGAGCAAATTCCGAAACAAATTAATTTGAAGCATGCTTTATTATATATTGACTGAAGTACCCCAGACAACACTTTTCTTTGATTCAAACAAAAAGAAAAAAATCTCTTAGTTTTAATAAATTAAAAAAGTTTAGTCAACATTTAAAATTCCAGCTTTGAGGTGCACATAGTTTTAAAATTCCAAACCTCTGTGTGCGGTAGATATCGTGACAGACAAACTCTTAATTTTATTAATATAATTTAGATGACTAATAATTTGACCGTAGTCAGATGTAAACACAATCCACTGTTTACTGCAATTTGAAAAATCCAGCCCTAATACTAAGTGTATTTTGCTCTACATAAATAAATAAACATCATAGAAGATAAATGAGAACTAAAACTTTTGAAACTATTCTGAAATTAGAGATTAAAGATTTCCTGTTCTCATCCAGAATAGTATATTTTTGTTCCTGATCCTGCACCGCACAAGAAATGTCATTCTGGCACATGCCTAGATTACTCTCTAACCAGAGATTATTAAACATGGGAAAATGATGTCACTCATCACAATGGCAGTGTCTTCTAATGGAGGCTACAGGGAACCACACTTTGTCCAGAGCCACTTTATATTGCGTTCACATCTCCAAGGTACATTTGTTAGTGGTAGCTTAGTAACATAGAGGAAGAGCAGAGCAGCTTGAGCAGATAATTGTTGAAATGTGTTTGTTTGTTTGTCGAGATTCTGAATGCCATGTGAGTTATAGTCAAGACGAGATCTGATACAGCTCACTTTAAAAATTGAGTTAACTTTTTGAAGGAATCACACCTAACTAGCATAAAATTAGACTATCACAGCATTTGTGATTGATTTCCTTACTTGTAAAGATTTATCTGATAAATGTTAATGGGGCGAGCCATCTTGCAGGTGGGTCTAGAACCATAAATTATGGACCACATGCAATCCGCAGCCTTGTGCTCAAGTTAATTTCAATTAAGAAAGAAATTTTAATAAATTCTCATGTGTTTGTTTAGTGAAATATATCAAATACATCATTGGTATTGGTTAATATTGAATACCAATGCTGCTTAAAGGAAATTTACATTTGTTTTCATAACTCATAAGTGCAGTTTCTGATAAATATAGGCATTTAAATTGTATAAACCAAGTTGTGTTCTTAAAATGAAGACTATTTCAATGTAATTGAATAATATTTTATTGTTTATATTGTCAGAAAATATGTAAACTTCTGATGCTTCAAAAATGTTAACAAACACCACGAGCTCCATCCAATTATACATTGAAAGATGTGTTTACTGTGTAGACTGGCCCTGCAAGTGGCACCGATAAGGTGAAGAAAGGTGGCTCCTACCTGTGCCACCAGAGCTATTGCTACCGCTACCGCTGTGCCGCTCGAAGTCAGAACACACCAGATAGCTCAGCTGGCAACTTGGGCTTTCGATGTGCAGCTAGTACTTTACCTGAATACCTACAACCACATGCCTGAAGTTTGTACAACCACAACTAGTCATGTATTTTGTTTTTATACAATGGTTCCTCAAATCACAAATAATATTCTAGATTCAAGAGTTTGAAGAAATTTCAGGTTAAAACAAACTTGGTACAGGTTGAAACTCCTGAGTCCGGCAGCCATGGGACCTGACAAGTATCAAGCCACACGGTTTGACACATACCCCTTATGCCTAGGCCTCAGGCTTTACATATTGCTCGACATACTTAGTGCTATGTCATACAAGGTAAGACTAGAGCAAAAAACCAGAACTAATACACCAACTTTCACAAATCTTGGTCTCTTAGAACACATAATACAGCAAGAATACAAGCCAAAACAAGAATGAATAACCAAAACACTCGGCTGCAGATGTACTGTTAATAGTACTGTCCCTCAAACTAATGGCGGCAGATTGACATGACATTGGCAGACATGAGTAACACACCCAGGAAATACACAATATGATACATTGTGAATATTGACGATCAATGGCAATGTCCAAATCCCTAAATTACCCAGGCCTACTCACGAGTCATGCTTATATATAGCTTTGCATCACCATTTTTTGTTAACATCCTAAGTAGTTCCCTCAATTGAGACAGTAAGAATACAAGTCTCTTCACAATGCATTCTTCTCATTTTCTTTCAAATATTTTTGTTTTGTGTTTTTCATTATATATACCTACATGTTAATGTTGGTAGCATTTAATATATATTCAATACTTAACACTAAAAAAAAAGACAAACAATATTTTAATTTCATTAAACAATAACATAAAATAATCAATAGTTCAATTTACACATTATAAAAATGTCAATTTTAACATTAATACTCATTTTTCAGAACTGGGCCATTTATCAAATTGGTTTTTTTTCAGTGTTTTTAAGTTTTCATGTTACATGGATTCGATGAAAAACAATTTGTTTTCTTAAGCTTTACTAATACCCTTCTAGATATAAATATTTCACTAACAATTTTTTTTAATGTTCCAACATCACAATTAATGTGCTAAAACAAATTATATGTATTTGTATGTGTCTTGTTTGGGCTTCTGTGCATCTCTTTGAACCAAGTTACATTTCTATATAATCTAATCTTACTAATAACTGATAATAATTTTCTATTGGGGGATGAGAACCGAGATTGTAAGATTGGAATGTAATTTCACACAGATAGTAACAGAGATAGAATTAGATAATTCCTGGAATGCTAGAGCAAGCTTTGTATCCTCATAGTAAACTTGTGATATTGTTGATGTGCTGTGCTATTCTCTTAACTGTTGTATTATCTTTACAACACTGGTTTTACTGACATAAGAACATGGTAACAAGAGCCTTTTGGTCAGCAGTTATAAAATGTTACCATATTATTAGTAGTATTTTAAGCAAATTTTGCTTTCTACCCTTCACATCATTGTCTTACTATAGCATGTTATTTGGCAATTGTGAAGTACTTAAGAAATATTGTTTATATGCCGAGATATTTGTTGAAATATCAACACAGATCAGTGAAATGCACACTTTTAATCAATTTCATGTGACCGACCAGCTCTTGAGATAAATTTTACTGAGTAAATAACAATCACTATTTAAGTTCATTTGTTTCGATGGTAGAAGTTTTACTTAATATTTCAATCATTTAAACAGATTGCATGCTGGGATGCTGTTCTTAATGGCAATATATACTTGGCTTACTTTTTTTTAGCATCGCATCTTACCACCTTTTCGGGTTATACACTTATTTACTAATTACACTAATTATTTAGGGATGAGAAAAGTTGAATTTAGAGGAAGTGTACCTGCATTTTTGTGGAGGGAGAGTGGAAAATCGTTTAGGGAAAAGTATCCTCAGTACACCCGACTGGGTTTAGAACCCCAATATCCCTGTCTTTGGAAGTATAATCTAACACGCGAGTGACGCCTTAGACCATGCGTTCACCGAAGCAGGTGTTAACTTTCTTATGAACATAATTGATCATTTATTATTTGCATCAAAACTAATAACATTTTACATTGCATTTTGTTTTTATAATACAGTAGAGTCTCGGAAACTCAATCTAATGTGGACTGAGGTGGTGTTAAGTTTTACAAATGAACTTGCACAAGATGGATGTTTACTATGTCATGTTTACTAAACAAGGATGAATCACAGTACAGTATCGAGTATTATAGGTACAGTTGTACTGTACTGTAGTATTGTATGGTACAGTAACACTAATATACATACAGTGTGTTAATATAATGTATGTGTTAATATAATGGTATATAGACATACATGTAATATAGAGAAATGAAGTAAAGTACTGTACATATAATATTGTATTGATTTGAATAACACGTTACTGAATTGGAAAACTAACAAACACAGCACTTGTGAAATGATGGTAGAAGTTTTACTTAATATTTCAATCATTTAAACAGATTGCATGCTGGGATGCTGTTCTTAATGGCAATATATACTTGGCTTACTTTTTTTTAGCATCGCATCTTACCACCTTTTCGGGTTATACACTTATTTACTAATTACACTAATTATTTAGGGATGAGAAAAGTTGAATTTAGAGGAAGTGTACCTGCATTTTTGTGGAGGGAGAGTGGAAAATCGTTTAGGGAAAAGTATCCTCAGTACACCCGACTGGGTTTAGAACCCCAATATCCCTGTCTTTGGAAGTATAATCTAACACGCGAGTGACGCCTTAGACCATGCGTTCACCGAAGCAGGTGTTAACTTTCTTATGAACATAATTGATCATTTATTATTTGCATCAAAACTAATAACATTTTACATTGCATTTTGTTTTTATAATACAGTAGAGTCTCGGAAACTCAATCTAATGTGGACTGAGGTGGTGTTAAGTTTTACAAATGAACTTGCACAAGATGGATGTTTACTATGTCATGTTTACTAAACAAGGATGAATCACAGTACAGTATCGAGTATTATAGGTACAGTTGTACTGTACTGTAGTATTGTATGGTACAGTAACACTAATATACATACAGTGTGTTAATATAATGTATGTGTTAATATAATGGTATATAGACATACATGTAATATAGAGAAATGAAGTAAAGTACTGTACATATAATATTGTATTGATTTGAATAACACGTTACTGAATTGGAAAACTAACAAACACAGCACTTGTGAAAACACCACAGCACGATTGTTCCACTCAAGTTACACAAACAAACTGAGAGGTTATACAGTTGAATGACCTTATATTGTGATAACTGGCGCCAACAACTATGTGCACGTGCACGTGTTGAGTTACACTGAATGTCGAGTTTCTGAGGCTACTGTAATATCAAAAAATTCTAGAAATCATAAAAATAAATCTCTAAAGTATACCGCTTGACAGCATCAGGCTTGGAATATGGTCGGAATTTAAAATGTTCAGGCACTCGTAAATTTAAACTAAAATGTATGTGCTGGCTTATGAAACTAACAAATAATGTGTTAATTTATGGTTGAATCTTAATTCAGGCTGTGAAAAATGTGTTAAAAAGTGGGATTGCTTAAAGACAAGTGAATTGAAATTGTGTTCAAATTTGTAAAAATTGTGTTCTATTGTGTATGAATGTGTGTGTGGTAGGGTTGGTTTAGTTTTATATTATAAATATAGTTATTTGTGAATGCAAAATATGTAATTGCTCTTTAATACACACAAAGCAAAGAATTGTGCATACATTTTCCATTATAATAGCACTTTAGACAACTTAGGTTGATTAAGATTATACATTAGCTATTATTTTAACATTGGCTTTAATTGTTTGTCATAATAAAATATGTATACAGTGACATTTGGTTTTCTTGGTGCATCTTGAAGGAACGACATTACATGCCAGAAAGCTACACATTGTTTGTCACAGTAAATGGATATAAAAAAAGGGAAATGATTATTCTGTGAACTGGTTAGTTGGCACTTGGTTAATCGAGAGTATGCTGTTCTATAACTGTGTTTGAATCGTGTCTTGGCAACATGATTTTGACTTTTATTTTGTGACTACACTTTTAACCTAGTCACTTGTAAACACATTAACCTAACCTTAATTATGAAAGGTAATTTCCATGAAATAATTCTTACAAAACCACAACTACAGTATTTTTGATTTGTGAAAATATTAGTTTTAAAATCTTGACACCATGACCAAACACATTAATGCATAATCTTTGGAAAGTGTGTCCCATTTTGGAAAGTGTGTCCAATTTTGGAAAGTGTGTTCCATTTAGGAAAGTGTGTCCCATTTTAATTTTGTCGGCAACACTAAGCAATTGAGCAACAAAATAAAAGCAGAGAGGGAAACATAACTTTTTGTACAAGGAACACAGATGACATATTTTATGAGTTATTTGATCTACATTATCAAAATAATTCATCACACAACTACATTCCGCCAAGTTAACAACCTTTTGTTTTTTAAGGAAGATAATTAAGTTTAATAATTAGCAAATTATATTACATTCACATCATAATCTTTTCCAACCTTTTATTCTACATTACTAAGTTGTATACCATTTTGTTTTATTTATTTTAATATTTATTCCACGAAGCTATTAGGGCTTATAACCATTTACTGTTTTTCTCCTTACATTAAGCATGGTTGAATGCGATGACACAGTGAACTGTTTACTTGTCTCTACTAATATATGTGATAAGTTTGTTTAAATCTATATTATGAGGAAACATTATTTATAGCTTATTAACAGAGTCTGTACTTAAAATAATTTAAAAATCATAAGTAATAAACCATTTTACTATTTATTTTTGATATAATATATTTTATAGCTGATTTTAACAATTTGTATAAATTGTGAATTCATTTGAAGGATTAATTTGAGATTTGAACATCCCATTTCTAATAAAATATGTGCAAATAAAGAACACATCTTTTACTTTTTTATTTTATTTTTAGCATTGTGTCTTACTACCCATTTGGGCTGTACATTTTTGTACTAATTACGCTATTGGTTTTTGTGACTAGGAAGGTTATATTTAGAGGAAATGCACGCGCATTTGTATGGAAAAAGAGCATGGAAATTATCACCTAGGTAAAACAACCCTCAGTACACCTGACCGAGATTTGAACCTTGATCTCCCTGGCATTGGTAGTCTAGTCTACTATTATGAGAGTAGCACCTTAAACCATGCGGCCACTGAAGTGGGTATATGAGTTATTCAATATTTTACCTGTATTTATGTTAACAATAATAAAGATGATGATGGAAAGGTCGAGGTTTATATCTCAGTCGAGTTATTGCTATTAATAACAACAGAAAAAATCACAAGTGAAGTGAACTGGACACAAATCTGCTATAATCTCAGGAATTGTCCTTTTAACCAAAATATTGTACTTAATTATCTGTTAGCAAAATAATATAATTTTCTCCAGTCACTACATGACTTTCATACACAGATAAACTACCATTGAAAGAAAACTTGTTTACAAAGCCCGTCTTGAAATAAATCTATTTTAAGCACACCATTTATTACTAACTGCCCTTACTCACATACACATTTCTGCCATTGTTCGCTGCAATTTGATACTCAATGTCTTTATCTAACACAAAAATGAATATATACTAGAGTTGATAAATGAGAATAAAAATTCAGAAAACTATCTTGAAATTGGGTATTTAAAATGTCCCAATCTTCCAGAAAGTTTTAGATTACCACCCAATCCTGAGCTGAATTAAAAATATTTGTAAATGCACACCCTTACTTGACAAGTTTTTAGTAATAATTTCCAACACATGTTTCATATACTTCGCTACAATTTAAATTAGAAAACATTTTTGATAAAAATTGATAAATTTAATTATTTTTTAATTTCCCTGTACTTTTTATTCATTGTATGTTTATTTGGTATGAAAGGCATGTCTTGACAATGAAATTAAACCTTCTCATCTTTTAATTATAATGAATGAAACATCTTAGAAGTACCTAGGAGTTCCAAAATTCCTCTTAGCCCGTGGTAAAGCAAATTCAAGTTTTGCCCTCAACATTTTATAATGCTTCTCTTATGTTTGGGCATTACATCAATAGCACATCTTTAATGCATCCCCCTAAAGATTTTTGGAGCTATTAATAAGATGTATAAATTTGATTGTCTATTGTATACCAAATATTGATTATATTTTATCTCGATTGTTTTTGAATCTTAGTTTTATAAATTAAAGTTTTTAATGTGGTTTCTATTCAACCAGATGATTGAAAACTTCATGGTAAATATTAGGACTTGCATTATAATTTTATGGATTATGTGCCCCAACTATTGTTTTATTCAAACAAACACCCAGATAAATTTTCCAAATTTTAAGAAAATTGATACCAATAGGAAATAAAAAGTTACAAATACTTTTAAAAAAAATAGTAAAAATTAAAATCTCAAGTTTATTCGTTTCGAGTTTAGCTCATGTAAGCTTCTCAGAAAGATCCAGTGTGTGAAGCAGGCCAAACTTGAATGAAAAGAAAATACTTTAAAAACTGAAATATTTAAATAAAAATAAAAATAATAATAATAAAGTTTTAAAATCAAAATCTTATATTTAAAAACAAATATAACATTATTAGAGAACCAATTATTTTACAGCAATAATAACACATGCCAATAGCACATTTGACAAACAACAACCAGACAAGTAGAGAGAATGAAACGATCAGTCATCCATCATCAGACACAAATAGCTGGAATATGCTGAGTCTATAAATATGTTGCTTTGAGCCCAAGCATCTATTTAGGGCTTGAGCTCGAAATTCAAGTACTTGTCAACCTCTAGTTACATAATTACATTGGTAAAAACTTCAAATAATATGTCTAATATTACTTCTAAATGTGGTATGGTATGTTATGCACAGTGTTTTCAAATAAATGTCAACGACTTTATTTCCATGAAAATTTAAATTAAATAAGTAAAAGAAACAAATGAATGACATTCCGAGCCTTGTTTTCAAATACAGATTGTCAATATATAATACCTATAGCCATTAGTTCGCGCCTAGTTTCCCACTTTTCACTGCCATTTCTATGAAATGTTGGGCGTCACACCACATTAGTGTTCTTGGTGTTCTCTTGTTAATCTTTATAGAGTTTAGTACAAAAAAAAGTCCTTGAACATCATTATTGTTTGGTCTACAATTTGAAAACAAACAAAACATGGAGAAAAAAAAACATTTCAGAAGGTTTTGTACAAAAAATATATAAATGGCCAATTAATCAAGAAATTCATTTATCCAACATAATTTACTTACATAAATAAATACCATAGTTATTTGAGTTTTTACTGTTATAATTTTTTCAATCAAACCATAGTTTTATAAAATCAAGTACTTAAATTAGAGTTGAGCACAAATTTGTAAGTTCCTGTTGTAGTTTGTTGTTACAAACTTTAGGGGCCCTCTAATGGTTTTGGTGGATGTTCTTGTGGTTTGTAATGTCACAAGTTCACTAAATCTGATATTTTCTAAAGCAAGTAACAATATAGAATGTGACTCTTAGGTCGGCACTGGCTATCTGAAGTGTTATTAATTTGTTCACACACATGTAGGAATAGGTGTACCCATACAACATAATTCCCCATTGTATGAATACAAAGAAAGATATTTTATTAAATACAGTTACTATATAGTTTCAAATATGTTGGGTATTTCTTACAAACCTTGTGTATGTCTTCCATTTATATAATCATTGTATAGTTTTAGTGTGAATAAAATTTTATGTGATTAAAGTAAAATGGTGTTATTTAATCTGCATCCTATCCCATAACTTTTATTTAAAATTACCTTAGGACAGCTTAAGGTGAACTTGTATTTTTCAATATTAAATGGAAAATAAAAACTGCAAGGTTTACTTTAGTAACAAATCAGGATAAGAAATTTCCAATTCAATATTATCTTTCTACTTGAAATAAAAATAAAAATAGGTTTCCTTAAAAATATGTCCATTCGCATACACTGTCCATTTCATGTGTTTGTCCTTTGTTTTTCATTCCTTTTAAATGTTACTATCCAAGTGTTCTATAATTCTTTACCAATTTCCTTTCTCTCCCTCTTGTGTTTGATTTCCTCTTGTGGGAAGTACTATACTACCTCCTGATGACCTAGGTCTGGGGATTGGGCATTAATAGTTGATGATATATTGCATGTTTGGGCTACATCATTAGTAGCCCAGTACTGGAAAGATTAGCCAGTACTCATTTATAGTTGTCCAGGGAATGTCGTTATGTACTCATCGTACACTGTGCATCTAGCTCAAAAAACAACTCGGTACATAATACATCCTCACCAACTTTCTCCACATTTCCCTAGCCTCGCATACTCCATTTTAACAACATCCATACACCGAGTCATACATGCTCTTTTATTATTAAAACTCTTGATGTTTCTCTTTGTCACACTTTCGTCTACAACATTTATCAACTTATTTCATGGCCTATCCCTTCCTTTTGATCCACACACACTACCTTCATATATTTACTTCGTCACTTGATCCACACTCATCCTCTCAACATTCCCAAACCAACATAAGACGCTTCTCTCACATTGACCTATTGGATTCTTTTTCAAACCGCACTAGTTCAGTACCCCTTCATTATTGACTCCTACTCAACACAGTAAACATTGCATGCGGAAAGAATGTCAACTACTGAAGGGAGAGACAAATGATAACGTCATCAGTCATTATCTTGACGTTCTGGCTTGTCAGTCAGCTTATGAGGGGGCGCATAAGTTCGATAGTTTAGGACTTTCAATAGTTTGTGTAGAATGTTTTTACTTTATTTTTACCTTTTTTGACAAACATTACGGATACCTAATCAACTTTAAATACAAAGTACATAAAGTATTTTTAAAATGGCTTCAAATAAGTGTGCTAAACCAACTATTCACAATGAAGGACTTATGTCTCATTTGCCATTTGGTACTAACTATTAAGCACTCCTTACACCCCTACGCCTTTCAAACTCTAGATCAATTGCTGCGCTTGGCCACGAGATGCAATGTTTTCTGTGTCGAGTGGTATGTCCATATGAGTTTTTCCACATAAATTTCTTAAACATATCATTCCAACTACATTCACCTTCACATCCATAATACAATGTTCCATTTTACTTAGCTGACATTCATCCTGATCTGTCCTTATCAAAAACTATCACCTTAGTTTTTGATGCATTTATACAAAAAATTATTCTGCCTGTCACCATATTCAAACGATTTAATGCATTCAGCAAGTCATTTTTATTCTCAGCCATTAATACGGTATCATCAGCCTATAGCAGCACACTCACATTCATATTGTCTATTTGTACACAAACCACGTCGTAGCGTTATGGACTAAATGCTACAGTTTTACTAACCATTTGACCTGGATTACAGGCCATGAACGATCTCTCCAAAGCAGCCACTCGGTGTGATTGTGTGTATGTGCAACGAGTGCAGTGGATAAACATAGACTAAAGTAATTTAGCGGGGCTCTAGTTCAACATCATGTGACTCATTCTTTCCTCTTTCTCACACATTTGTCCTGCCTTAGTCTTATTGGTCCCTGACACCCTGTTCGGCATGTTCGACATGTTTTAGGCTAAAGAGAATGCCTGACCCTATATATTTGCAGGTCTTAATTGATAAAGACACACTTGGTTCTAGACGGCTATGGGGCCCTCTCTACGGGTAATTATTGTTGGTATGCTCTTCACTTCTAGACAGCAAGGTGGTTATTGTCAGTTAATGCTTTTGTAACTTTGCCTTTGCATATCTAATAATTATTTGTCAGCGCTTAACGCTTTTCAATTTAAGCGGGATTGTGCCCATTGTCATGCGTATCTAATTGTTATTAATTAGTGCTTAACGCTATTAAGTTTAAGGGGACATTGTACCATTGTCATACTTACCTAATTGTTATTAATTAGTGCTTAACGCTTTTAAGTCGAAGGGGGCATTGTGCCATTGTCATGCAAATCTACTTGATATTATTTAGTGCTTAAAGCTTTTGTAACTTTGCAATTTCATATCTAATAAAAGTAATAATTATTTATTAGTGCTTAACGCTATTAAGTTTAATGGGGCATTGTGCCCTTATTATGAATATCTAATTGTTTTTAATTAACGTTTTGTGCCTTTCTGTTTAAGGGGGCATTGTACCATGTTTAATATTGAATGATAGTTGCATAACTCGAACGAGTAGTAGGACGCGGTGCTAAATAAAATAAAGAATATATTGAGTGTTTTATAGATTTTCATAATTAATGCAGTACGTTGGTTTGGAACTATCATGCCACGGCTTTGCTCCAAGTACAGTATATTTTTGAGATTTGTTTAATGTTTACCATACCTTGCTCTAAGGAAATATACGTTGTACCTTTGATATTACTGGCATGAAGCCACATTGCACACCCTAAACCTTGTACGCAGATTTTTCACGCACCCTCGCCAGTAAAACCCTCCCAAAAACTTTGCCTGGAATACTCAACAAACTAATTGCCCTATAATTCTTACATTCACTCTTACTGCCTTTGTCTTCGTACAAAGGAATAATGACGGCATTCTTCCAGTAATTAGGAACATTTGAAATCCCAGCTCACACAATCAACAACTCACACAATCTGGCAACTAGTACCATGCCCTTACACTTAAGCATTTCACTTGTGATCCCATCTACGCCGGCAGCTTTGCCATTCTTTAACACAGCCATAGATTTAAAACCTCAACCTTGTTAATTCTTTCACTCATCACCGTATTTTCCCTATTTTACTAATTTCTCTAAGTTTTCACCACAACTTTTCAAAATATTCCTTTAATCACTCTCTTATACTGTTTTTACCCCTGAACATCTCATCAAGTTAATTCTGAATACCATATATCTTTACTTGCCTTTCTTGTTTCGTTCCTTTACCCACTTTCATAACAGCTTCTTATTTCCTAAAAAATCACTCTGCTTTCTTTCAATCTTATTTGCTCTTTACTCTCCTTGTGCCGGGCTAGTAGGAATTAGCCCACACACTCGATCATCTCAACCTCCAACAAAGAAAATATCGAGTCTCCAAAAACAGCGCCAGGTAGCACCCCGCCACTTCGAGGATAAACAACCAGGAGGCTTTGTGGTCCGACTGCTCAGCTTAGGGAGATGGTCCGTTAGTTTGTATACTTGTCTTATAGTCCCACAAGGGGCTTTAGGGTACTTTCTACAAGTCACTTCCTGAACTTGGCATAGCTCTACTGTGTAGTAATCTGTGTGTCTGCTTTGACAGCATAGCAATCCCTCGTTCAACGACATCGTTATGTTTACTTCTAGGTTAGATGGTTATTAATATTTAATTGCTCTTAATGTCTAATTTTACCTGTAGCTTAACTGCGGTTCCCTCTGAACAAAACTTAATTTTTTATGGCAGTGGACGCCTTGTTGGTCTGGTTTGACCTGTTGTGTTTCAAGTCACTTCAACAGCTGGATAGTGTGGTTAGGAAAAAAGGAAAAACAGCTGTATTAGGTGTACTCACAGTTTACACACTTTTAAGATACCCTACTAAACAGTGTTAGGCATTTGGTAAGTCGCCTAACGACTCTATGTAGCTCATTATGTTGTTTGCTGAGCCTAGCAACTCCAAAAATGTCCTTTAGCAAGAATGAGACACTCAATCTCCCATTTTACTAGGGAAACATCAGCACCAAGAAACTAGGGGTCAGCTATTGCCCAAGTCATTTGTTTCCTATTCTCCTAGCTTGTGAACACTCCCAATTTTACTTGTTTGCCAGAAGTGTTCAAGGTAGGCCTCTCAAGGCACTTGTAAATGTTAGTATTTAACTCCACTTAGACGGCTTCCTTAAGATTCCTTTAATGACTGCGGCCACGGTCTAGTGTTTACTAACAAGTTTTGATATGGGGCATCTCTGTGAAGTTGTTTAATCAGTGCAGTCCTAATTGGTACTTAACTATCCGCAATGTAGGAGATCTTGTTAGTTGCCCCTACCCTCTGCCTTGACGTTCTCGCAGTTGATAGACGAGCTCATATGAGCTAAAACCAATATAAAGGCTGTCGCCTGGTAACCTGAAAGGTATATATTGGCGTAATAGAGCTATATGAGTTAACATTAGAATTAATAGGCTGGTGTACTGAACTATTCTAGCTATGTACTTACGAGTTTGTTTAGTTATCGTATTGATGTACAGGAGCTGCTAGTTTATAACCTATAATCTTTGTTTGATGCCTAGTTCCCCTATTTGTAGGAATTCCCTACTCAATGTTGACAGTCTGATTATGTTAATTGTATGCTTTCTAATCTCGCCTCATAAAGCTCCATTAGTAAAGGTATGAAACTCAGTGAATCAGACAGCCTCGTGTTAGATACCTCAAAATGTCGGTAATAGTAAAAAGAGCTATTTATGATTAGCCTAATTAATTGTAAATTATAGCTGGCTTTCTCTACCAGAACCTCAATGTATTGGTATTATAGTGTATTCATAGAGAATTCACCACGACACCCATCATTTGTATGTAACTTATCATACGTTCAATAAAATATTGTTTGCCTTGTAATTGTTCTCTCAATTACAACACCCACCATAATGGAGGTGTATGTCATCCTTTACTACTTTCTTTACATTCATCTTTTTCTCTTTGTATGTCCCACAACCTTTTACGTTCTGTTTCACTCTTCACAGCAATCATTCGTTTTTATGTTTCTTTCTTTTCTCTCACAGCTTCTTTCACCTGTTCATCCCACTATGCATCTCTATTTAGGCTCCCCCCTCCCTCCCATCGCACATACACATATACCTTGCGCGCCCTCAACTACTGCCTCTTCTATTCTGTTTCAAACACTTTTAATATCGTTAGCATTTATTTTGACATTCCATTCATGCTCTTGTAAAGTTAACTTTTCGCCCAGCAATCTTTCATATTATGCTCTCAGAATTTTACCATGCAATTTTTCCCACTTTCACTCTTACTTGCTTAATACTCTTGCGCTCCTTCCTAACAAAATTCTACCTAATTCAACTACTTAGATCACCAGGAAGTGATCTATTCCACATTCAGCTCAACACACAGCATTAGTATTCTTTACTAAACTTATAAGTCTCTTATCATACACCATAAAATCAATCATCGTTCTAGAATCGTCCCTTTGCCATGTTTACAAGTGATTATCTTTGTGCTTAAACCATGTGTTCAACATAAATAAGCCTTTTTCTTCATAGAGACTCACTAACTCATTACCATTCTGGTTTACCCTGTTTGAATTCTCTCTTTGGGTACCCACCCATGCATTTATATCTGCTGACAAGATATCTCTTTCACCAGGTTCACATGCATTCAAGACTTAACTGAGTTTATTCCACATTATTGTCTTCACCCTCCACAGGAGCATAGCCAGCAACCAACATAGTTCTATGACTGTCTATTTTCATACGTACCCATAGAAGTCTAGATGGCACCAACTCATACCTTCTCACAAACAGCTCCTTGACTTACCCTTACCCATTCATCCACACCTGAGCACAGTGCCAGCCCTCCATCACTCACCATAATATATATCCCTTTCTGCTTGGTTTAGATAGTTCATTGTCTTTATCATCTTTATCACACACTCCTCTCACATTCCACGTTACAATAGTCCCTGGTCTTGTCAGCTTGTCAACAGATGGGCCCTTTAGTTTTAACCTCCGCTGTCCATCATAGCGTTTGGTCATCTTAAGCTTGTATTTCACAGTTTCCTTTAGAAATTAGTTTAGAGCATACCAGGTGACTAACCTTGAACGTACCCACACCCATGACAGTATTCGCTGCTTACGGTAAGGACACTGTACCAAAGGGTGTTGGCACATTTTAGCCACTATACCACAAGTACAACCATTGCTCAATTGTATCATAAGTGCGCTTGCACTGCTCCTACAAATAGATTATAGGGAATCTAATTTATAGAAAAGAATTCTGTAAGCACTTCTTAAAATAGCTTTTAGAGACATACAATTTTGTAAAATTTGCAAAGGAAGATTACACCAAATAGCCTCTAGGAATATCCAAATTTCAAAAAAATTAAGGGGTATCACTATTCTAAAGAGATTTTAAAAGAGTTTAATTTTCAAAAACTCTCCAAACGAGGACACTATAAATAGCTTCTAAGAGCATCCAATTTTCTAGTACTAACCAAGGGAACGATATGTGCCAGTGGAGCTCGCATTGAAATGTCAACCCTCTAGTATAGGTTACATAAATTACAGAGGACTGTCTGTCTCAGCCATAGAAACACTGGGCTTATCTCTTATAGAAAGAGGTAATTCAGGATTCTAGGCCTCTATACAGTAAAGGCTGGATTGTTACTAGTTAGTACCGCCAGGGATCATGAATTTAAACACACACAAACATAGGCACAAACTACACATCAGATAAAGGGTATCAAAAATTAGCGAGCTCTCATGAGGCTCCAGAAGGGAGTCAAACATGGACATCTAACTGGGCGCGGGGTGTGCCAGAGGGGTTGTGACAAACCCACAAGTTGTGTACCCCAAAACATGTGAACAACAATGCACATCGGTTCACAATAACAACTAACAATTACCTAACTAGGTCTCAATAACGGGCCTTGAACAACTTAAATTCCTCCTTTCCTGTCAGGTGGCACTGCAGACTGGAACATGATCATACAGGCCAGGGAGTGAGACACACTCCAATGAAACTACTGGTCTAAAGGACCGAGTAGAAAAAACAAGAGATATGAAAGATACCTCATGACGTGGTCAACATGACTTTGACTATCAAAACCTAACTTACTTATACATGATACAGTCGACAAACTTTAAAGCGACAAACAATCTTGATTAGAGAGAATAATACTAGCTAAATTACAGGACTCTGAATGTATAGCCTCCGGCTCTTTCAAATGTAAATACAAACTTTATAGTTTACGACAATTTTTTCTGTCTGGCCGGTGAGTCTGACGACACCATCATTGTGACCCCAATATCTTCTAGACTGCTGTACTGTTGAATGGAGACAAGAGACGTCAATCGTCGAATACAAGAGTGGAACTGTGTTTGTGTCCAGCGGATCCAGGTGTTTTAAACAAGTTGAACTGACGAACCAGTGGAGGGGGGAACAACCTTTGGAAGGTTAGAGCGACTTCTCGAAGCTTGGTAGAACATGTAGGTGCTGGGCAATGACGTACGTACCCTAGCGAGCCATGATCAAATCCACTCAGTACACTTGGTGGTCAAGTTGAGTTTAGTACAGAGTTGAATGTAGGTCAGTGTGTGTTTGTGCAACTCTTCCCATGGAGCTATTCTTACCAGGCAATGTTCCCGAGGCGTGGTATGTAACAAATTATGTTATAACTTTAATATATATACATATTTAGATATTCATATATATTTTATCATGAGAAGTAATTTTCTCTAGCTGGCATAGTTTGTACGGGCAAGGACTGCTGAGCCAGCTACACTTTAGTGCTCATCAATAGTATACTTACTATATGTAATTACTTGATGCCTATACGGTTATGTTGTATCATATATATCCATGTTTATTTCTGCTAGATTGACATAGTTATCAACTTAACCTAAAATTGAATTCTTCTATTATTAATATGTATTTTTACTTGTAATGTGCATTGCATCTCGTCCTCTGAACCTCTCCTACCCTCTACCCCACGAACGAGTCCTGCTCAATATCTTAGAATGGGTTCATATATGTTTGTCGGTCTTAATCTATATTGATGACGTCATACGTGGTATGAGGTATGCTCACCCAGACAGGTATCTAGTCACATTTTGAAAATTATTCCCTGTCCCTCTCCCCTCTTGCGGGCTCGCGGGCCTGGGGTCTGCGGCAGCAGCCCAGCAATGGGTTGGACTCTGTGAGGTAGTGAAGTTTAAATGCCGACGAGTGATGGCGTTGGCAGAGTGGTCGGGGTTTGGGTCTTCGGGTCTGAGCTTCCGGTGTTCGTGAGCTCCGTGGGCCGGACACTGGAGTACTGGGCCCACGGGTTTGTCTCCGTATGGCCATTCGTGCAGTGAGCCTCTTTAGAGCTCCGGTGCTAACCTGGACAGTTAGTAGTACATGGGTGCCTCCACTCGTACGCACGAGGAGGGGGAGATTACTTTCCCACGCACAATGGGCGTAATCCCATTCCCCTACACACGGGAAAGAGTGGAAGTAAACAACTCCGGTCACCACCCTGGATAGGTGGGAGGCACATCCCCTGGTGTTGGTCCAACCAGTGAGTGACTGGAAGGGGAGGAGGAGTTAATTCTCGTCTCCCTGGGTATCTGGCCTCAACCAGATCATCCCACCCTTGGGGGTGAGGTTTAAGTTTTAGGTACCCACCTAGAAACTGCCCCGGGCCACGTGTCCGGTGGTGTTGCGGCGCCAAAGCGCTGGTTCCCCAGCTGCTGAGCCGAGACTGCTTTCACGTTAAAGATATCAATGTCTCTCTCCCCTGCCAACTTATACCCATATCAGACTTGCTAAACATTGAATCATCCTTCATATATTAGAACTTATCATCACCATCATCATCAACAGCTGTTTCAAGCCTGTGACCGGGTCTTCCTCTATTCTTCCACCACCCTTCCTCCTTTAATTTCTTCCATTCTTCTCCTCTCACTTGAACAAGTTGTTATCTGCTCGTCCCATCTCTTTCTTTGCCTCCCTTGATGTATTTTTCCTACTTACTTCATTTCCAACATTTTCTTCGGCATCATTTATTTTTCCATCCTCATTACATGACCATACCATCTCATTCTTACTTCCTCTACTATCTCATGTACTCCCTGTACCCCCACACTTTTCCGGATAACTTTACTCCTAATCCTGTTTCTCCTCGTTACATGCTCCTCACAAACTTCATTCCCGTGGCCTCCAGGTTCCTAGTCTCTCTTACATTCAATGTCCATGTTTCTGCTGCATATGTGACAATGGGTACAAAGTACGCCCTGTACAACACTTCCTTACACTTCAAGGTCACTTCCCTGCTCCATAGCAGGTCTCTTACACACCTATAGAACTCTTCATAGCAGGTCTCTTACACACCTATAGAACAACTCTCTCTGTTATCCTCTTCTCAAATCCTCTCTACTTCCACTGTTCACCTCAATCACGGTTCCAAGATATTTTACGTTCTGTTCTTTTCTCAGCTCTACTCCATCCAACTTTATATCTTTATTAGGCCTTATCTTCTTCCTTGTCATTACCATCACTTCACCTCCTTCACTTCCTCATTCCATTCTTGTATTGTACCTGTACTTCCTTTTCCTTCTACTCCATACCATCAAGTAATCAGCAAACATCATGTCTTTCATTCTTTCCTCCCCGAGTTTTCCTACCACCTTGTTAGTGACCATTTCCATCACCATTATACATAGTAATGGTGAAAGGGCACTTCCCTGCTTCACTCTATTTTTATTTGGAACCACTCAGTCTTTCCACTTTCCATCTTAACACAACTTCTGTTATCTTCATACATGCTTTTCACTCTCCTTACAACTATTCCTTTCACTTCTGCCTCCTCCATTGCTTTCGAAGCTTTATTTCTATCCACACTATCATTTGCCTTTGACATATTCATAATATCATTATCCAATATTCACACCTTCTTTCCATCAGCTGTGCAAAGATTATATCTATTGTAGACCTCTTGTTCCCTAAATCCGTGCTGTTCCTCTCTCCACCTTCCTTTAATTTTATTTAGTACAAAAGAACAACGCCGTTAGCTTATCTCACAGATAGAGAGAGAGAGAAGTTAGTGAACATATGCTAGCACCATGCAGTGTGCTTATATCTTCAATAATCATAATTAAACATGACTAGATGTAAGCTGTGCAGCCAACGTAACTACATCCTCCATCGCCAAATAGGGAACGGTTCGTAGCCCCTCCACTCATCAGACATTTAGGAAACGCGGAACTGTAAACCACAGTATCGCTGCTTACAATACTGCTTCTGGCCACGCATGATGCTATGTGTGGGGGTATTTTCTATACTGCATACATTTTTCATTTTGGTATCCATTGAGATTAATTTCATTTACTTAAAAATCAAAAATTGTCAAAGAATCTGTGGGCCGGATCAGGCTTAGGGACCCCTGGCCCAATGCATCACTCTCTCAAAAGACTAGATGGTCGAAACTGGGAGATCGGGGTATGAATCCTGGTTGAGTGTACTGAGGGTGGTTTTCTCTAATTGGTTTTTCACTCTCCCTTGGTACAAATGCGATTACACTTCCTATGAAATTCAAACTTTCTCACAGGGCTGAAGAGCCTTTGACTCAAGACTCCTCTATTTTTCTATTGTCCGACTCCTTGATAAACGGCTAAAGTGTATTGATTAGTAATAACAAATTGACTGCAGTAAAATGCTCCAATACAGATGACTTCATAGGAAGCTTCTTTGATATTGTAAATTTATATTTAAATAAGTTTGTTAATCAAAATTACACACATTCATCCTAAAGAATAAAAGAAGGTAAAGTTAAAATGATATATTTATCATATATACTTATAATACTAAAAGTTTGTAATATGAAACCGGAGTCGGTACATTTTTACCACTGAATTCGACACCACCCCAAATTGCTTACTTCTTCGGCTACACAACCCTGCTTCCTCATACCTAACACATTAGGGCAGTTACTCCATATATCTACTTAAGTAAGGGTCGCGGGTTCGATTCCCAGCATGGCTGAAAAATATATAATTGGTGAAATGTGGGTTTACCCTTTCACAGTGATACATTTAACGTTCAGGGACTGGTTGTTGTTCCTGTCCTAGTCTTTGTTAGATTGTAAGGCATATGAAGCTAGGACAGGCCTAGCAAGCTGATAGTGGAAAATATATGGCTTGAATAAAAAACTGACCACAGGCTGGAAACAGTAGTGGATGTAAAAAAAAAGTGCATATATGTGTAACTCAAAAGGGAAGTAAGACTTGGTGCGAAAAATAAATTACTATTATGGCAGTAGGATAAATAAATCTCTTTTATTACTACATTGGTCAGTTATTTATTTTCATACAAAACAATCTATTTTAACTCTTTCCTGGCCCAAGCGCTTGAAAGCGCTCACCGTTAATTTATTGTTCCCGGCCTAAACGCTCAAAAGCGCTCGCAGTATTTCGGCACTCTCTAAGCCATCTGTTGGGCTAATTGCTAACTATTTTATATTTAGTTGTTATTTTTTAGTATAGAAGTCTATCTCGGATTAAATTTATAATTTTCTTAGCATTGTTAGTTTTGCTTTAGAATGGCCTCCTAACAAGATGATATGATTGTTTTGGAGCTCAATAAAGACGTATCTGGCAGTGAATCTGATAGTTCTGATAAAAACGATATTGATATTGAGTGTAATAATGATAATGAAGATCCTGAATTATTTGATAAAAGTGATGGTGATTTAGAAAACAATTTAAATGGGGGTAATGATTGTGCTGTTGCTTTAAAGTGTTTTCAACCACCTTTGTTGACATTTACTGACAAGCTACAATTTGATGTTCCAAATGGATATGTGAGAAATACTGGTCCTGTGCATGACTTACATGTAAGTTCCAATGAACTATGTTATATTATTATTAACTAGTGTTAGGTAATAACATTTTTCAGCACTTTGCCAAAAATACAAATAAATACTCCAAGTTTAGGCAACAAGAAATAGGTAAAGTGGATCAAGAGTGGTATGAAACTACTGAGGAAGAAATGGTGACCTACAAAGGAGTAGTGGTTTTTATGGGTGTATTTGATTTGCCAGAAACATCTGATTACTGGCACAGCTCAGACATTGAATGCCCTGTAATTCGTAATTGCATGACTTGCCCCTCTGCAGTATTGATTGTTTTCTTGAATACCACCGGGAAACTGGAGTTGGAGTTGAAAACTAATTATAAATATTAATTAAGTAATTTGTTTGGGCTATAATATGTAGTTCCTAGTAATGTCAATGTGATTCCTAATATAATAAGTTGTTTCTAAACATTTCAATGTAATAAGAGGCACGTCCAGAAAGTAAGAGTAATGGTTGCCCTCTCGTGCTGTGATAATTTTTTTTCCAAGTTTGGCAACACTGAGTGATAGTGGGGGTTCTTCTAAGCACAACGAGCACAGGTGGACCTCGTTAGTATGAAAACTCGCCTGTAGTGTCTGTTTGTGTGAAATATGTAGATAAGAAATCCCGCCAAGTGTGAGGTGTGCGCTGTCATCAGGTTCCTTCTCGCTGAAGGAAAAACAAAGATTAATATTTTTCACAGATCAAAACTGTTTATGGCGAAGGTGTTATGAACTGAACGAAAGTGTTTAAGTGGTATCGTGAGTTTAATGAAGGCAGAACGAATGTTCATGACGATCAGAGGTGTGGAAGACCTTCCATTTTGACCAATGAGTTGGTGCAAAAAATCTAGAAAACTGTTCGTGAAGACCACCGATTGACACTGGATGAAATTTCTGCGATGTTTCCACAACTCTTCAGATCTCTCTAGACGAAACAATTACAGAAACGCTGGGATTCCAAAAATTGTGCGCAAGATGGGTCCCAAAACAACTGATAGAGCAGCACAAAGTGAATCTGGTCGCTAGCGCTCGCGAGTTCCTTGAGCGATTTGAATTGGAAGGTGAAGATTTTCTGAGCTTGATTGTGACTGTAGATGAAACCTGGGTGGCTCAATACACTCTTGAGACAAAAAGACAGTCATCACAGTGGCGGCACACCAGTTCTCCATCTGCCAAAAAATTCATAACCTCAATTTCGGGCAAAAAAATCATGGCCACTATGTTTTGGGACTGAAAAGGGATCATTTTGATCAAATTTCTACCTCAGGGGTAGACGATTAATGCAGCACGATACTGTGAGACCCTAAAAAAGCTCAAGAGAGCAATTCAAAACAAACGGAGGGGAATGTTGACGAAGGGAATGCACTTGTTGCACGACAACGCCAGCCCGCATATGGCCAACACCACCAAGGCGCTTTTGGACTCATTCGGTTGGGACATTTTGAACCACCCCACATACTCCCCTGACTTGGTGCCTTCAGACTTTCATCTTTTCACCTCCCTGAAGACTCACAAGGGTGGGAGAAAATTCAACTAACGAGGAGGTAAAACAAAAGGTCCTGAACTGGAAGAAGGAGATGGCGGGAGAATTCTTTGAGGAGGGCATCAAAAAGCTTGTGCCACGGCTCACAACCTCCACGGCTCACAACCTGCATAGAACGGGAAGGCGACTACTTGGAGAAATAACTGACATTTTTACCAACAAAATCCCATAATTTTGTTTTAAATACAATTTTTTTTTAAAAATAGAAAAATCAAGTACTCTTACTTTCTGGACGTGCCTCATATGTTAATTAAATCCAGAGTTATTGCTTATAGCATAGACTCATGTACAAATTTTCAAGTTATTAAAAATAAAGGAGATAGTGGTAGGGAATTGGGCTCTTATAAAGGGCCGGGAAAGGGTTAATGGCTATTCATAAACAACAATCTTTCCTTGCGAGACACTGGAAATGAGTGAAATACATGTTTTAAAATCAGATTCTTCATTCTAACTAGAAATATTGTATTGTAATTTTATAAACTATGGTAACTGTGAGGGATTTTCATGTGGCTATTTTCTCTCAATCCTGAATTTGAAATTACTATTCATTAAGCTGTAACAGAAAATAGAAATAAAAACTAAAAGTTAACATTTTTTTGAAAAATTTGATCCCACGTTCAGTTAGGTGGTAAATTAATGGTTTGGTGCTGGTTAAGTTTTGTCTTTGTAGCAAAAATCCACTAACCTGTGTAAGATAATTGTTATGTGACAGTTGGTAACACTGAACATACATTACTTTAATATAATGTTCTGTGAGCTCGACAAGAGGCATTCATTCTGTCAAGTGATTTCATGCTGTACATTACATATTTATTTATATTGACCTGTGTTGTTTTGTATTTATTTAATAAACCATATAACATGGTGTCAGAAGTTAAGAAGTCAAGAATGGAAGAGAATTAATCATCTGTCAGTTATTACATAAATAGTCAGTTCATGTTCGTTGTTGAATAATTTAAAACTATAAAATGGCTGACGCCACAAGGTCACCCAAATTAGCAGCTATGTTAGCGATTCAACCGATTGACTTAAAAAGTCCGAATTTGTCTTATGTGTGGAAAAAGTAGTCAACGCAGTTCACCATATTCTTACGAGCCACAAGTCTGGAAAAAGAAAATGACTTGCACAAGGTCGCTTTACTTTTGCACCACCTAGGCCCAGACACTTATGAAGTGTTTAATTCTTTCGACCTAGACAATGACCAAGTGAAATATAATGAACTAGATCAAAGGTTTAATGAATAGTTCACACCAAAGGTAAACTTCATTCGAACCTCACAAATTCTTCACTTGTCATCAACAAGAAAATGAAACACTAGAAAGTTTAGTAAAATATATTTTCACTTGTGGTCTCAGCTACTCTTACAATGACATAAAACAACGCCTAATTGAAGAAGGTCAAAACCAAACAAAACAATGGAAATGTCCAAACTTCAGATGTCACAGCTTACTTCAAGTAGCTCCACAGCAAATCAAGATTTTGTGGGAACACTGGAAAAGGTTCAAAAGGTCAAAAGGTCACCACGTCAATTTCAAGGTAGAAGTCCAAGCCTCCGAGGAATTTCTTCAAGAAAGCAGTCGTCAAGTCCAAGATGGTCTAAATGCACTCGATGTGGTCAAGAACACCGCTACAAATATCCAGCAGCAAGGGTAAAGTGTCATTTTTGTAATAAAATTGGTCACTATGAAAAGTTATGCTTTAAAAATAAGTCTTCAGTCAAAAGCTTATCGCTTCAGTCCAATGACCTATTTCTAGGTTCATTACATATTCGGGAAAATATTACAAATGTAAATTCACTAACATGGGAGATAGCTATCATAATAGAGGGAAGAAGTCTTTGTTGTATTCTGGACACAGGAGCTCAGACTAATGTAATGGGTTTAAACACTTACAGAAGTCTACATTTATTAGATAATAAAATAAACACTACGTTGACTCATGTCCTGACATTTAGTAAATAATTATTTCATGTAAGAGGTTAAGTTGATTTAAGTTGTCAAATCAAAGACAAGGAAATTATTATAAAATTCCATATTATTTAGATGTATTGTAATACAATTCTAGATCTTAAAACTTGTGTGGCACGAAAATTAGTCAAGAGAATTAATAATGTTACTTTTGCAAATATATCTGAGAGTCAAACAGAGCCTAATCAATCTTTACCAAATAATATTAATCTAGGAGCTAAGTCCCAGGTATTTGTAAACAAATTTAAAGATATTTTTGAGGGTCTTGGAAATATAAATAGGTATTGTCATTTATCTATAAACAAATCAATAAGTCCAGTTGTAGAGCCTGTCATAAAGATTCCATTTAAATTATTTACTGAACTAGAGAGTGAACTCAAACACATGGAATAGTTGGGTGTTATATCCAAAGAGAGTGAACCACACTTTGGGTGAATAGTATTGTTCTGACTAGAAAACAAAATGGTAACCTTAGGATTTGTTTAGATCCACCTAACTTGAATAAAGCTATTCTTAGGTCACATTATCCTTTTTCTACACTTGATACTGTCCAAGCCCAATTAAAGGATGCTAATTTTTCTCAACATTAGACGCCATTTCTGGATTTTGGACCATCCCTCTTGATGAGGAATCCTCCAAATTGTGTACATTTATCACACCTTTGGTCACTATAGGTTTTTACGTTTACATTTGGAATAAGCTCAACACCTGAGATTTCACTCGACTATGATTTAACTTTTGAAGGAATTCCTAATTTAATTATTAATTTTGATGATTTGTTAATTTATGCATCTAGCCAAGAACAACACGATTCTATCAAAAAGCAGGTTGGTTTGAAGTTTAATTTAAGCAAGTCACAAATTTGTCAAGAAAAGGTCACTTACTCACTGGTAAAGGGATGCTACCGGATCCAGCCAAAGTAGTCGCTATTGTTAATATGCCTAGACCCAACAATACTCAAGACTTAAGACAATATTTAGGTATGCTTACCTACTTGTCTCCTTATATTCAAGATTTTTCTGAGGAAACTAAGCACTTGAGAACACTTATGGATCATTGTCATGATGAAGAATTCAATAAACTCAAAACGATAATTACAAATGCACCTGTTTTGACTTATTTTGATCCACCCAAAAAACTAATTTTGTCCTGTGATTCGTCACATAGTGCAGTAGGAGCTGTCATTCCTCACAGTATTAATCCAATTGCATATGCTTCTGCTACACTTACAGAAAGCCAAAGCAACTATGCACAAATTGAATGGGAGCTCCTTGCTATTGTTTTTGGGTGTGTAAAATTCCACTAGTATATTTATGGTCACAAAGTATTTGTACACACTGACCATAAGCCGTTAGTTCTTCTTTTCACTAAATCTCTCTCTAAAGTCCCCCCACGACTTCAAAGACTTATGTTGAGAATACAACCTTATGACTTGGAATAAATTTATCAACCAGGAAAGCGAATGTTTATTTCAGATACGTTATCTCGAGCTCCACTAGTGGACATAGTTCCTGGGTTGGATGAGAATGTTAGTGTACATGTCAATCTGTTAATCTCAAACCTGTCATTGTCTCCTGAAAGACTGGAAACCTTTAGAGATGAAACAAGTAAAGACCCTGTCTTAAAAAATGTATATAATTTTGGTCAAATTGAATGTCCTTCAAACAAAGAGTCATGTCCTGTTGAGGTGCGACCCTATCAAAAATTCTTTGATGAAATTTATGAGACAGATGGAATAATTTTTAAAGAAGAATGTATCGTTGTTCCACAGTCAATGCGAAAAGAAATGTTAAAGATTATTCATGAAAGTCCTTCTGGGATAGATAGAAGTGTACAGTTTGCAAAAAGTTAATTATTTTGGCCAAATGTGGTTAATGATATTAAAAATATTGTCATGTCTTGCTCTGCTTGTCAACTATTTAGTAATAATAATAATAATAGTAATCAACCTTTAATGCCACATGAAGTCAAAATGTTACCTTGGAGCAAAGTTGGAGTTGATTTCATGGAAATAGTGGGAAAGATATATATAGTCTGTGTGGATTATTTTTCAAAATATATTGAGATACCTTTACTGAATAGAGGCTAAACAGCTCCAATAGTAATACAGGAACTTATGTCAGCTGTTATGGTTTCTGATAATGGGCCACCGTTTAGTTCAAATGATTTTAAAAAATTTGCTAAAACTTGGGATATAGAACATGTAACTAGTAGTCCACATTACCATCAGTCTAATGGCCAAGTGAAGAGGGCAATCCGAACACTCAAAAACATGATTTTTAAACTCTTGAATCAAATGCAGATCCATAGCTGGCTCTTTTACAATATAGAACTACTCCAAATGAGTCTAATTTCACCCTCTCAGTTGTTAATATCTAGACAGTTACGTACAACACTACCTATTGTTGAGACCAAATTAGACCAAGATAGTTAATACAAATTATTATAATGACTGGATAACTAAGCCAAACAACCGAATGTAAAAATATTATAACAAAACGGACAAATGTCTGACAGATCTTAAAATGTATGATGAAGTTTTGTTTAAGGAAAAATCAAGCTGAAAAAAAAATGGTCTAGAGGTCAAGTAATAAAAATAGGTCCACAACCAAAAACTCTGATAATTGACAGTTCCAGTGGTATTTATAGAAGGAATAGGATAAATGTAAGAAATTTAAACAAAATGGGAATAATGAAAAACAGCAGGATGTTTGTGACAATAGTAGTGCTAACTCCAGTAACAGGAATAATATTCAGGAGTCAACACAGTATTGTCTAGAGCCTAGTGCTTCAAATGAGGCTTATAAGGGTGTCATTACTAAGTTGGGAAGACTGGTGCATCCTCCAAAAAAACTGTCACCTTAACTTGTAGATTGGGTTTAATTATGTCTGTTGTATTGTTTAATCTTTTCATAACAGTCTGTTTTGTATTTAGTATTAATATTATAGCATATTGAATGTAAACTAGTTGTTTTGAATGTACAAGTTAGTCCATGTTAATTTGTTTTTATTTTTACCTGTCTATAAAGAGGAGATGTAAGATAATTGTTATGTGACAGTTGGTAACACTGAACCTACATTACTTTATTATAATGTTCTGTGAGCTCGACAAGAGGCATTCATTCTGTCAGTGATTCCATACTGTACATTACATATTTATTTATATTGAACTGTGTTGTTCTCATATAACAACCTGCACCTAGAGAAAGGACCTACACCTAGAGAAAGGACCTATACCTAGAGGAAAGACCTAGACCTAGAGAAAGGACCTATACCTAGAGAAAAGACCTAGACAAAAGACCTGCACCTAGAGAAAGGGTCTAGACCTAGAGAAAAGACCTACACCTAGAGAAAGGGTATAGACGTAGAGAAAAGACCTGCACCTAGAGAAAGGGTATAGACGTAGAGAAAAGACCTGCACCTAGAGAAAGGACCTATACCTAGAGAAAAGACCTACACCTAGTGATAAGAAATTGACATAAACACTTAAATATTTTTATAAATTCACTTATTTTATTAATTTTTAAAATATAACACTGAAAAAATATTTTAAAATAATATTATCTGGCGATTTCACAAACATTAATAATGATTAAAGTGTACATAATACAGCAGATAAAAATGTGAATTTAAGTTGAAGCATGAAATTACAATTTACATAAGCTGGTTTATTGTTTCATTTCAGAGGCGAGTGCAATGAACGAGGTTTACTCGACAGCTAAAGAACGTCTTTGTTCTAATATAAATATTAATACTACATTCTACACAGGAAACAATAATGTTCAACAATATATCTTGTTTGATAACAATGTCCTCTTTTTGCAGGATGATTATTAGAAGTGTGCGAATAGTATATTTTTTCAAATTGAATAGTAACATTTCCAACAAATACTGAATAATACAATTCAAATGTTTTTTTTTTCATATATGGGAAAATTTATTAATTTGTATACTAATTTTGAAATTGATAACTTTTTAATTGATATTTTAAAATGTTTTCAATAGTTTTTATTTACAAAAACTGGATTGTTTTCTATGTTATTCATAAAATGTGTTAACTGATCTAAAACATGGGTGATTTTTTAAAACACATAAAAATAATATATTGATAGATTACAAATTGAAAAACACACCTCAAACTTTCCAATTTAAAATCAATATTAAATAGTTTATTCCGATTAAGAATACATCCATCACCCTAGGAACACAAAAATAATTTTTAACAAGAATTCAAAGCGACACTCATTCAATATCCAGTTAGTTTTAAAATAAACTTATGGTAATTAGTAAAATATAAATGAAATCAATAAAGCATCGAGATTAAAGATTGGTTAATGAGAGTAGTAAGCATGGTTTATTTTGGACATCCCTTCAGTATCCACATTAGTTCTGAAACCTAGCCGTCTACATCTGACTTTCACTCTCTCTCTCTCTTTAGCTCTATTTATCTGTGTCTTTTAAGCTTTATCTTCTCTTTTCAGGGTGACCAGCTAAACTATATTTTAAAATTTCCTGACTTTTCCAGTCACTATGTGTTATGAATACTATTTTACTAAGATTGCAACTTTATGTGATAATAGTTTTCGACATAAACGCAGTCTTAAATTGTGTCACTCTATGAAGGGACTAACGGAGTTCATGGTAAGCTAGATTTCAGTGAGCTCATATTGAGACATTAAAAGATAACAGAACAGTTTATAGTAATTTGTGTTGTGAGACACATTATTTTTTAGTTTATTCTTCCTATAATATAAACAAATTTATGCACATATACATAACCACGACTCAACTTTGGCTGAATACGTGTGGTAGAGCGTGGAAAGATGAGATATAAATCACATGTTGATTTTGAGAATTGATATTAGTATGCTCAACAATGGACAAGTGTGAAAAAAGAGATTTACGGTGTGTATTAACTCAAGGAAAAATTTAATTTTGACTATTATAAATAAAAATTGTGTTTGACTTTTCCAGTCACTATGTGTTATGAATACTATTTTACTAAGATTGCAACTTTATGTGATAATAGTTTTCGACATAAACGCAGTCTTAAATTGTGTCACTCTATGAAGGGACTAACGGAGTTCATGGTAAGCTAGATTTCAGTGAGCTCATATTGAGACATTAAAAGATAACAGAACAGTTTATAGTAATTTGTGTTGTGAGACACATTATTTTTTAGTTTATTCTTCCTATAATATAAACAAATTTATGCACATATACATAACCACGACTCAACTTTGGCTGAATACGTGTGGTAGAGCGTGGAAAGATGAGATATAAATCACATGTTGATTTTGAGAATTGATATTAGTATGCTCAACAATGGACAAGTGTGAAAAAAGAGATTTACGGTGTGTATTAACTCAAGGAAAAATTTAATTTTGACTATTATAAATAAAAATTGTGTAGTTTTTTTTAATGAAAATATGAACATTCTAGAAATATGATTAAATTACCCGACTTCTCCATAACTTTTTCCAGACTTTTCCGTTTTCCAGGTTGCTGGACACCCTGTATTTTGACTCCCCACTACCATTCTACTCCATCCCATTTCTCCCTCCTCCCCTTGTATTGTGTACATCACACGCCCATGTCTCACATTCTCACACGTGTGCAGCAGTTTTACTACCGTTGTCCTGCACAAAGTGGCTCACATTGGCAACTTATAACACTTTCCCTCAAGACCCCAAGGGTAGAAACTATCTGCATCCTTTTCAAACTCTTGTGCATCTTTGATGACCTAATCTTTCTCCTCTCGTCTCTAAGTTTCTGTCTCATGTTATTGACCCTCCATAAACAATGCCTGGTTGGAGCCGTAACACTCTAGGATTAGCGATATAAAGGACAAAACAACTATTCAACTTGGTACTTTCCTTTTGTATTCACAATTTTTGATCGAATGTACGACATTTTGAATATTCGCTAACCCCTAATGTTTAGTGCACATCCACCAAATTGGTCAGTTTAAGGCAGGAGAATATGTAAGTGTGTTTGCAGTTTTTATAGCAAGACTTATCAGTAGAAACATATAGTTTAATTTTCTTCCCATGGTGATATCAACAACTCTTGAATATATGTCAGGAGCAGATGACAAACTTCTTAAATAAAGAGTAAAAGTTGTCATTAAATACCAGGACATCAACAATATTCAACAACTGTCGATATCACCATGTGAAGAAAATTAAACTCCATGTTTAAAGTGAAGAAATATTTTAACCAAAAAAAGTTTTAATATAAGAACTGCAAAAACACTGACCTTGGCTCCTGTTCCCTAGACCCTCCCCCCTTAATTAGAAAATATAATTCCAAAGGGACACTTTTATTCCATAACATAAGATTACAGAGGAAACAAAAGCAGCACATCTAAAAAATAACTCTTGTAATTTACCTCTAAATATCATTAACACTTAAAACGGAACAATAAAACAAATTAATTGATCTCTTCCTTAACCCTTATATTAATATTATTATATGCCATTGTTAAACTTAGATAAATTACCAACACTATTGTTGCATGTGTGTGAGAAATAATTCTGTGACTCTGATGTTTGTACAAAAATCTAATTTTATACAAGGAAGAAAATACAAGAACAAATTAATGTTTCAATTAAAGCTCTAAATTAATTTTAAAACTGTTTGACTTATTTGTAGTAATTTCTCTGTGTAGCAATAAATAATGAATAATTATGTGTACATGTTTTTCTATGGCTAATATACATTTAAAAATATAGGATTTGTCTTCTAATCATTTTATAATTTACAAAATATGGACTTGTTGGATGCCAATTTAAAAAAATGTAATATGAAAAATAATTTAAGTGAAGTACATCCAATTAAAAATTAGATCTGGCATGTCACTAAAATCAAATTAAGTAAGTAGGTAATTTGTTTATATTATATTTATAATGAGTGAGCTCCAAGATACAATATTGTTTGGAAGATACAACTTGTTTTTCTAGTAAAATAACAAATTCCAAAATGGCTCTAGGTAAGTTTGGTTCTTGTGAAGTCAAGTAATTTACAGACAGATCATTATATACTACATCAAATGGTTCACTTTTTTTTTAGCTTATGTTTAGTTATGTTGCGTTTCACACTCCCCCTCCTGATGAGTTCAGATAATGAAACCTAGGTCGGAGGTTTGAGTGGTAGCTAGGCGGTGGATGGGGGGGAAAAAAACAAAAAAACTTTAACGTATGAAATTTCATATTCTGATTGTTGTATCATATCACAATTAAAGATGGACAGACATGACATTTTTATACTGAGATCAGGAAATTATAAAAATGCTTTAGAATTAATTTTAGATATAAAAATATATTATATTGACTTTTAAACTGATATGGTAAGATTTGTAAAAGCTTGGACATTATTAAATGTAATATAAATAATAAAATAATGTTATAGCATAATAAAAACATATTATAATAACATATCATAACAAATAATAAAATTTTGAGCAAGTAATTAATAATACAAATTGAGTAGTCTTCATCCATTTTTGATATAAATTATTTTAATTAGGTAATCTCGTTTGAAAATGGTGTTTTATATTAAACAATTGGAAGAGTGCAAAAAATTTAAACGAATGTTTTACCCATCATGTTAAGTTTGAAACCTCTCAAATGCTCTATAGGTTTGTTATCTTTTAAAACTTCTCTGTTTGAAGTCCCTTTAATTTCCTCTAGAATTGACCCCCCTTTGCAGTTCTTTAGTTTTAACACCCCTGTAATAACTGCTCTGTTTTGTTGCTAACAGAAAGACCGAACTCATTGACCTTGACTTTATCCCCTATCATCCCCACACCCCAAAATATGGTAGAGTAGAATATCTCTGTCCTTCTCTAAATCTTGCCGGTCCTAACAAAACACACCGAGTCACATGTCTCCTCTAAGTTAGCTTCAGAACAAAGATGATTGTCTGCAATAGAGAATGAGCTAGCAGTACCTGGACTCTATTTCCCTCCTGAACCCTTGCCGGGAGGGGGCCAATCCCACCAGACTCTCTTGGGACCGGATAAGTTCTCGACATTTACCCGAATATTCGGGACCCTGGCCACCTCTAGTGGCAACAATTGATTTTCTTCAAGAGGCACCCATTACCTCTTTGTCCAATGGCAGCAATGTAAAGTGTGAACTGTGTTGTTCTTTACATTAAAACAGCCATATTGTGTTCATTCCCTTTGAAATGTTTATATCCACCTTTCCTGTACCTTCTTACAAATATAAAGTGAAAAGAGGTTTTCTTTATAGAGATATATTATAGATTAGCTTATTATGACCAGAGAATGTTTCTTCACTAGAAAATTGGAAATATTTGAAATGAAATACTAAAACCAGGGTTGAAAAAAAAAAGTTTCTTTAAAAAAACATTTTTTTTTGCAATAGAGGAAAAGTGTTTTAAACAGTGAATAAAACATTATTTATTTAAAATACATGTTGTAAACAATGCATAAAATATTATTTACTAAAAAAAATACTGTGCATCTATATAGCTTTAAAAAGATATTTGTTGCAGGTAGCAGAAAATGCCATAAAAAACTGTAAGCAATATGGCTGCACAGTTCGTGGTTTTGTAACAGATAACGTTTCTAATATGGTAAAAATGAGACATGAGTTGGGAAAATCTGACAGTGTTGGTTTACAAGATATAATAACCTACAGATGTTCTGCGCATTTGCTGAATTTATTTGTACATGACATAGAAGTTCCTGGGATTAAATAACAAACCAAGCAAATAATAAAATATTTCAAAAATTCACATTTTCCTTCAGTTAATTATGAATAAGCTGGAGGAAAATCATTTATTCTTCCTCAGGATGTTCGTTAGATTACACTGGCTGACTGCATAGTCATTTCTTGAAAATTGGCACATTTTGTCAAAAGTTGTGGTGATAATTGGGCTGCAATTGATGTATATATTGCACCCAAAATTAATCATATGAATATTAAAGCATATGCTCAAGATTACTTGGTCAAGTTAAAATAAAGTAGTTGTTGCTTTAGACAAAGTAAAGTGTGATACATGCACCATTGGCGAAGCAGCTGAATTATGGCTGTCTTTGCTAATAGAGTTTAAAGTTGACAGAGAAACTGAAGATGAATTTAGACACTTTCAAAACCGATTTGACATGGCAATGACACCTTACCATTTTTTAGCAAACCTTTTAGATCCAAGGTTTAGAGGAATAAAAATGAGTCAATAGCAATTAGACATTGCTATGGAATATATAGTCTCATATCACTCAATTTTAATAGCAGAAATAATAAAATATCTGACAAAATGTGCTCCATTCAAAGATTACCTATTTTTGAAATTTGTCCTAAAAGATTTAAAGCCAATAACATGGTGGCTAGCACTAGAAAACAGTGTGAACCCAAAAATGATGGACCGGGTCAAGCGATTGCACAGTGCATTACATCATCTGCGGGAATTGAACAGTTGTTTTATTCCTTTTGGCTTCATACAGTCGAAAATTAGAAATAGATTAGGTACAGAAAAAGCATCTAAGCTTGTGGCAGTTTTTCAAGCACTAAATAGTAAATAAACAAATTACTCTTCTGATAAGATATTTAAAGTAGAGCCTCAACAATTTTATAAAAATAAAATGTTTGATTTTAAATTTAGTTTATATTTTTAGGACATTAAAAATATTGTAACTGTAAAAAAATGTTTAAAACAATCTATCAATTTGCTTAAGTAAAGTTTTGTTCTTAATTTTGAGTACTAGGCCTGGTTACTAAAAGAAATAAACATACATTTCTTATAATTAGAAGTTGTAATGTTGAAAACTTATTCTTTAGATGTTATGATAAGGGAATTTTCCATTTTGTATTAAATAAATGTTTGTTTCATTGTAGTTTTGTTTAATTGAAGACTTTAACGTTTTTTGGTACTTTACAGGTCCAATAAACAACAAATAAATCAAATGAAGCCATTAATTTGTCTGGCTGCCTATCGCATGGATAAACCTACTTTGACACAGGGGATCTCTCGCTGTTTTTGTTCACTGATAATTAATTTCAGGAAATGACACAGATTGATAAAATAAAGGATGCTGCTTTGAATGGTCCTTTGACTTCCAAAGCTAATAGTCCAACCAGGTTCATATACAAAGGGGCTCAGAGTGAAAACATTCTCAATATTTTTACTGATTTTAAAAAAAATGCAATTTGATCATAGTTTTTGTCAATTTTATTAAGATTCCATCAATAATATTGCATAGTTTAAAGCACAGCCAAAATGTGCAGTTAAATGGTATATGGAATTGTATCGATATGTTTAAGACAGTTTAACAACTTCATACATTTTATTTGCTGCTACCAAACAAAATATTACTTTTCCTAAAGTTATATAGGTCTATTATATTTGTAACATGATTAAAAAAAACATCAAATTTAGCCAGTGAACAAATTTTTTTGCAAAGTCTTTGCAGCAACCAATTAATATATAAAACCACAGATTATTTCTAACTGTTGGAAGCATGTCCATAGAGTTTGAAGCTTCATGATTTGTGTGTGGTAAAAATTAAAAGTGTTAGTCAGGAGAGAGCATTTTGGTTTTTCTTTTGTTAAGGAAAGTGACAAAAACATTGGAAATAAATCCCTTTTGTGTCTATGCAAGTCGCTAATCTGCCATCTTCAAGTCCTACTTCTGTGTATTATGACAGCACAGTTACTGGAGGACTTGATTCTAGGTTAAATAAAGGATTCGTATGAACAGGTCGTCTTTAAGGAGAAATAATACCAAAGTTAAGAATCTAGACCCAAATCACTAAGAAAGATTGTGAAGTAGAACATAAAATGCTTTATTTTAATGAGCATGTATAATTGTTTACCTCCTGGGGAATGAAGGAGTAGGATGCAGGCTAGGAGTGACAGCGAGAATAAGGTGAAGAGGATGGAAGAGGGGAGGATGATTGAAATGTAGGTGGCGGACAGAAGCCAAGAAGAGGACCAAGGGAGTGTGGAGAGGAGTGGAGTGGGTCGTCGTGGAGGAAGAAAGGTGGCGGGAGGACAGAAGTAGACGGAGAGACCTATATTCAAGACAGACCTTGCCAGTGGCACAAAACTGTGTGTGATGATGATCAATAAGTTTATTAAAGTCAATGAACAAAGAAAGAAAGTCAATTCCCCTTTTATATAAGTGTTTTTGTTTTGTTTGCATTAGCTAAACCTAGGTTTGATCCAATCTTTCTTTTTATATGACCATCACTTCTGAAGTAATGTCATATTTGTACAACATATTTTAAATATTGATAAAGAAAATTATTATTTATTGTGCACTGTGTTTTGAATATGAAGCTATGTATCTAATGGATGATGTAAAGGCTCACATGTGTTTCCCAAAGTATGCAAGCCATTTCATACATTATTTGGTAAATTTAATCAATGAATTACACATATCTCTTTTATAATATCTTCGGAAGAAGGTACAGGAAAGGTGGATAGAAACACATAAAAGAAACAAACACAATATGGCTGTTACAATGAAAAGAAGAACACAGTTCACACTTTAGTCTCTTGAAGAAAATCGATCATTTCCGCCCAATCCATCGAACTAGGTTTCATTCTAACAAAGCTCATCAGGAGGGAGTGTTAAACACACAACGCAACTTCCTAAAAGAGGAAACGAAAACACAAAAGGGAGAAAATGGAGATTTGTAAATAATAATAGGTCACTTAGATAGAAACATATAACAGGAACAAATAATATAAAAGACAAACACAGGAAATGGACATTGGATGCGAATATAGTTTAGCAATGTATTTTAATCTGGCTACACAAACTACAAAAAGTCAAAATATTTCTATTATAAAAGAAGCAATTTGTTATGGTTCATAATAACATTATTTCAAATAATGTATACAAACTACATTCAAAGTAAAAATTAATGAAAACAGCAAAAAACAAAACAAAACAACCTCAAAGCAATGATTGATCAAATGGCAAATATCCTTTACAGTTTTGTGCATGACAATGACAGGGCTTCCTGCCGAGTGGTGTTGCGGTCGTCTCCTCCCCTCCAGAGTAATCAAAAGTTATTTCTTCACAAGGAAAGATGGTGCGTGTTGCAAATATGCAGAGTTTCGGAACAGGGCAGTCCACCCTGACAGGGACAATGGCTGCATTAGGATGGCAGCTATGGTTGATGTATCGCCCGATATTACCGAGAATGGTTGGATCAACACAAGTTTTAACAACGCTTCCATTTGCTAAATGCTCGTTCAAGACAAATATGTAATTCATTTGATCCTTACAGTTTTGTGAGCGTCTTTTAGCTTCCTCCATTCCGATTATTTCTCCTGCATATTCACAGATAAACTTTCCTGTCAAAATCTCACATTTAGTTTTTAATCCTAGTCCTTTACCATCTGGAGTTTCAAAAATTTCCAAATCTGTGTGAGGACCAAATTGAACTACACGATTACCACACTTCTCAGTCTTAGTACATCCACATTCTGAGTTGCATTCCACCACCGGACCATTAAATTTGTTTGCAAGCAACAAAGATCCAGAATAATTCTTCCCATATCTTGCCACGCAAGGACAATCACTTTCTGAGTCACAGTTTCCATTTAAACAATCACATCCTTTTGAAAACTGTGCATCTAAATCACTCGCATTGCAGCCGGGACCAGCGACATTAGACTCCACGTAATGGACATTAGAAGAAACATGGGAATATTCGTCCAGCATGCAACGGCTATGTTCATCAGAGGGACCTTCGATAGATGGATAACAATCAACATAATCAACATTTATAAAAGATGTTCCAATTGTGTCTTGCGAGTTGGTTAGCATAACAAATGTTTCATCATCATTTGTTTTTATTGGCAAATCACTAGAATTTAACATTTCCATTATCCAAAATATTAAGTCTTAAACAATATTTAAAGATTTAATGCAACAAATCCAAAAACACATATATTATAACAATGAACACACCCAAATATTTTGGTAATTTATAAGTTTTTTTCACTTTTTTGAAAAATAAAACAATGTCTACCTGTAATCACAGATTGACCACAGCACCAATTATAGTTAAATAATTTTATTATCACCCACCACAAACATCGACAGTCTTGAAAATTTTCAAATACTGCTACTTTTCTTGCACACCACATTCTATACCCTATTGAAACAGAAAAAAAGGAGAAAATTATCATTTTATTTTTATGTTTAAAATTATTAAAATATCCAATGGGCTGGGATGAGAGATAAAACTAAGTTTTGAAAGAGAAGAACATTCAAGAGTGTAAATGAAGGAGTACACACGATGCTCACCCTTGCATCCCTCCGACAGGGGCTTTAAGCTGGAAGAGTCCTTGTGCACTTGACTTGACAGACTCCAAACTGGGTAAAGGCACCAACCTTGAGAGGCCCCAAACCACCAGACCAACGACAGAAACCTTCACAGTGAACTTGATGATGCGCCCACTGAGAGAGGGTCGCGGGAGACGCATAATGGGGGGTATATCCTGCAGGGTCACCTTCCCCCAGTTTTGAACAATGCCAGGGACATGTCCTATCCCTACCACTCCCACTACACGAGCCGGCGTTACATCTCCTGCAACATGAGAATGTTACAAACATAATGACAAAGAAAAGAAAACACAATCTTGTCATTTCTAAATGAAATTAATACAAAAATGGAAGGATATACAAATAAAGCTCTATATACATTATAACAAATGTTAAGATTCAGGAGGAAACAGGATAAAGGACGGAAGAGTGGATCACATGGTTTTACATGTTCCTATTTAAGTGCTCTATCATTCTTTACAAATCTGTTTTCTTCCTTTTATGTTATTTGGTTTCCTCTTTTAGGAAGTTGAGTTGTGCGTTTCTCACTCCCTCCTGATGAGTTTCGATAGAGTGAAAGCTAGGTCAGGGGATTGGGCGATAACAAGTGATTTTCTTCAAGAGGGCGCCATTACCTCAGCAATGTAAAGTGTGAACTGTGTTATTCTTTTCATTGTAACAGCCATATTGTGTTTTGTTCTTTAGATATGTTTCTATCCACTTTTCCTGTACCTTCTTACAATACAACACATGGTTAGGTATATAATCTGGCTATGGAATAGAGGAAGAGAGGTCAACTCTGTTATATAAGGCATATTATCAACCAATCCGGAGATATGGCTCTGAAACTTGGACATGGACGAGAAGAGATCTAAAGAGGTTGTAGGCTGCAGAGATGAGGAGGTTCCTGAGAGGCAGTGAGAATGTAACAAGAAGAGACAGGAGAAGGAATGAAGTAACTAGGGATAGCTCACAAGTTATACCATTAGAAGACACACTGAAGAGGAAATGGTTGCAGTGTTTAGGGCATGTGATGAGAATGAAGGAGGAAAGAATGCCTAAGAAAGTCTTACAGAGCAAAGGTAAGGGCAGAAAACAGGAATTTAAGAGATTGTGCCAGGCCAGCAGAGGTGTAAACGTCCAGTGATGATAATACATTGCAGCGTTGGAATACTACATCCTGCCTCTCCACTCTTGTCAAATCTTGGCGATGACCAACAACTTCAGTCAAATTCGAGACCCACACATTAATGGGCGGAGTCTGGACGAACAGCGTCAACTGCTGGTAGAACTTTCTATCTGGACATGTCCTTCTAATACAACGGGAGTTGATCTTTTAAACAAAGAAAGTTTTTAAATCAGGGTGTAATGAAATTACTTCTAAAAGCGCATAATTCTCCATGGATAAAGTACTATAAGGAAACTTTACATACAGTTCTTAAAAGAAAAATACACTTCCTCCAAGACTTTTTTAATATATGAGAGGGGTCCATAACAGTATCATTAAAATTTTTGCATTTCAAGTTCTAACACTCCAGCCTCTTCCTTTGTTTTCTGCACAACAGTTTTTCTTTTTACTTTCTCTCTATCTTACAGGTAGAGAAAGTATGGTGATCGTCAAAAAAATCGAACTCGAGATTTTGATGAATTTTGACGTTTCATGACTTCCTGAATCCGAAAAAGTGGTTTTTGAATTTCCGTCTGTCTGTCTGTCTGTCTGT